>BPLR01017523.1:0-167452 GCA_021605095.1 Caerostris extrusa
TGAACAGAGGATCAATTATTTAGGTTTAACGTGGGTTCTTTAGTGAATAGAATGTTTCCTTACTGAACTCACAATCCAAATACTGATTTTTTGCATCATGCTAAGAAGCTGTCAGTGCAGAATGTAACGAGATGCAAATAGCAACCTTCTTATAAACAGATCTCTTTAGTGCAGCTTTCTGGAAAAAATAACTCTTGATACTTGATTTCCTATGGCGGTATAAAAGTAATGGGAGCTTAACTTATTTAAGCATCCTGTGATGGATAAACATCGATCTTTATTTTATGTGTGGCTCTTGAACGACATTGTTCAGGTTTCTCTTTCTGATTCAGAATCTTGAAATTATCCAAAAGGAATAATTGCATTGTAAAAATTTAAAATCAGCATTAGGATGTATAAAATAGATACACAAATGTCAATTTGACAAAATTAGGAGATTGATCGAATTTGATTTACGATAGTATCGAATAAGTATGGAATAAATTAGGAAGAAAGTAAACAACACAAATCTTAATTTAAGAAGTATTTACAAATTATAATGAATAATCTTTTTAAATTCAAATTCAATATAAAATAGTTAAAACTAAAAATCGAAAAATATATTCATTTATTATGCATTTTATTCATGGTAAGATCGTTATTTAAAATAAAAATAAGAGAATTTTCTTCTTTTTTAAACAAAAAATATCCAAAACCTAGATAATGCTACACAGAAATTCCAAATGGTTATTCATTATTATTCCTTAAATGTATAAAGATTTTTTATTATTAGTATTTATTCAATCTCTTATGATATTTGATTTCATAATGAGTTACAGGCTACAAGTAAATAGGAAGCCTTGCCTCATAAAATTGATTCTGTCATATCTTTTTGAAAACAAGAAGTTATGTAAACAGTTCAGAATAACATATGACGTATGTTCCAAATACGTAGAATGGCTTTATATACAGAACTCTTTTATCCCGAAAATAAATATTTATGCAATTTTTTTATTTGAAACAAAAATAGAATTGGGATAAAGATATTAACATATGATTTTGTTTTTACTGCAAGAAAAATTGCAATAAGCCAATTGAATATTATTTTAACGAAACAAAAATTTTTAGAAGTGATAATTTGTTAAAATATATCACCAGCAGATTATATTGGTTGTTATTTTGAAAAGCTTTAAACTCCGTAATTCATAAGAATCTTTAACCTTTATCACAATATATTTATTCAGTATCAAATCAAATGAGAAATCTAGTTAACTGATAATTAAATAAAAATTATATTTCTTAAAGTTAGTTAAAAAAGGACTTCACTTTCATATAGTTTTGGAGGATCGGAATTTAAATAATGGTATAATGTTAGTTCTCTAAATAAAAAAACATATTATATAAAACTTTCATGTTGTTTTATTTTAATGCACATTATATTCTCTAGAGAAAATTTGAATTCCACTTCTCAAAGTTTGTAGAAACTGAAATCTAAGGCTTAAGTATTTTGTAAAAATAATATTAAAAAATTTAGACAATTAATTGAAATAAAAATTGAAAATTAGAAATATTCTTAAATTGATAAATAAAAATAATAAATTAATTAAATTATGAACAAAAAATTTATAAAAAAAAAATTTAATTTTAAATTTCATTTTTTTCTTAAAAAATGGTAATTCCCTTATCACAAGTAAACAAAATTATCAGTAACAAAAATATATAATTCCAATAGTGAAATGAGGGGCATATGGTTTAATTATGAAGGGTTTTAGCTATGTAACTAAGTATTTATTGCTTTGAACACCCAAGGTAAAACATTAAAAGTATAATAAAAAAATAAAGATGTGATATTCAAACACATAGATCAATCATTTCTCTTTAGGAAGTAATTCGTTATCATTCTATTATATACGGACAAATATCAAAAGATTAATCACAAAAATAAAAAAAAATGTAATATTCAACCACACATATCAACTCTTGGCTGCTATTAAAGAAGTTCAATCTGTAAATAGAGTATTGTATCTGTGTGTATTTTTATAAAAATTGTAACGCTTAGAAAACTTTTTCTTTGAAATAGAAATTATGCACTAGATAAAAAAAAAAAGTGCATAATTTCCAATTGCTAACTTAAATATAGTCTTTTCAGATAGTTGTCCAATGGGTATCATTGGATAAAATTATTTTACTCCATGTATTAACAATTTGCGCACTGTAAAGGCCAACATAAAACATTTTTAATCAGTTCTTTGGCAGAAGTTAATATATAATTTTTAAATGTATCAGTGCAAATGTCATAGTCACTTCACATAACGGTAGGAATGGTATCCATTCATTTAATTACTTCTACAGAAAATCATTTATATTGCAAAAGGAAACCAGAAAAGGTAGTTTCTTTTCTTTGAGCTACTGCTATAAACAATTTGGTTATGATTAGAATTATCTGCAAAGGAAATCCTTGAACGACCTTTCATAAATGAAAAGTTCCTGCATAACAAGTAAATTAAATAATTGCATTTAACCATTTCTTGTTTTAATTAAAAAACTTTTTCTAATTCTATCTTTTTCTATTTTCTTTCGCAATAATTCCATTAATTTTTAAATTTTGCAAAAAAAAAAAGAAAAAAAAAACCAGATTCATTAAAGATTTTTCATATCTTCGAATAGAAATTTGGGTTTCTTTTGCAATAGGTTTAAAAACAGGAGATGTTTTTTTTTTTTCACGAGATAGGGTTATCAGCTCTACGCCCAACGTTCTACAGTCATATTAGACCGGGACTTATGGTTTAAAGTGGATTCGAACCACTACAAACATCCATGGCACCGCCGGGACTCGAACCCGAAATCTATGGCACCAAATGTCAGAAAATACTGTTTGAAGTCTTATAATAACTCTGAAATTCTATAATTTCAACACATTAATTTTTCTTTTAATAATACTCTAAAATTCTAAAATAAAATTCATGCCTTTTCTAGAGCTAAATCTATACTCTAGAAAAAGAAAATTTTCATTTGTTATTTTTCCCACTAAATTATTTTTAAATTTTTCTTATTTATTATAAACTAAATTTTAAAAACAATTTCTTTGCATTTTTAGAAATAATATTCTACAAAACTATTTTTTTACAAATTATTTGTAGCATTACATATTATCAAAATTTAATGAATCCACTGCAGAGACGTTATCAATAACAACTACAAAGAAAAATTTTCTAAAGAGATTTTGCATTAGAAGACAGATTAAAAACAAATTCAATGAAATTGAAGTATATAAAACAAAGCAGAACGAGGAAAATAAAATTCACGGTCATTAAAAACCTACAAACAACAGGAAAACTAAAAAGGCGCAGAAAGAAAAAAGGGAATAAACGAAATCTTTCTAAAAAAACCTTCTGTTCATAGCCATAATCAATCTTCAGGAAACACTATTAAGAAAATTAATGATGACATTCCAAAACCACCAATTTAAAATGTTTTTCATAAGAATTCAATAGCAGCAGACATGGCAAAATGCTTAGTTTTTGAATATGCGTACTTGATTTATAGTAAGGTCACTCTATTTCATTTGCCCATAACATCAAATGTAAAGAATATCCTTTAATTAGCGAAACAACTCCTTAAATAATAAAACAAAATATTTTCTGAAATTATTTTTTAAAAGTTGGCGTAGTGGAGTATTAATGTGATTAGTGTAGGGGGACTAATGCGGTAACAGGCGGAAATGATAAAATTTCTTTATTCAATAAAATGTGATAGATTTCTTGTTAAAAGGGATGTTAAAGAAATTTCTGAACTTTGGCTTATTGAATATTTTATAACAATCAATTTAAATTACAAATTCAAATTCTATATCAATTTCTAGAAAGCAAATTTAAGATATATTCGCAATTTCGTGATTTTTAATTCTGATGAAAGGTTAAAATTAAATAAGTAACATTTAACTATTATACTGATAAAAGGATCTTATAAATTATTAGACATCTATGACAATCGCTTTTATAAATACGCTTATATTGTCGATTATTTGCTTGATTGTAACCAATCCGGTATTAGTTTTTGACAATGTTGATAAAAGTAAATATTTTTAAGAATAAGATTATGTAGATAATTTGTTACCATAATGTGAAAATTAGAGATAAACAATATAAAACTTTGATTACTCTGATAAATAGTTTATTAGAAATTAATTTATAAAAAAAAATTGAAAAACAAAAAAGTGAAATATTATGTGAAATTCAGTATTTATGAATGCATGAATAAACATTAAAAAATTAAAGATAATCATGCTTTTATTAAATTCCCTCACTATTAAAAATTAAAAAATTTATTTGTTCATAAATAAGTTCTAAATTTTTTATTTTTCTTAGTGCAAATTTAATTTAAAATGTTTTTAATGACCTATAGATTCCTTATTTTTAAATATTATTTCACGAAGGCTAGACTTTTCTGAATGAATGAAGAAAAAAAAATTTCTCGTTCAAAATGCTATTTCATTAAATTAATTTTAAATGATTTCTTTTGTATTTTATACGTAAAATCTAACCGCAAAAATCCCTATTTCGAAAAAAACAACTTTCCTACATTTTTTTGCTAATTTTTCGAAACTTTTACGATATTTTATTTATCTTTTAATATAATGTACAATTAGCATGAAACAAAAACATTATTCAACATAAATTAAAGCTGATAAATATTATAAATAATAAATAATTTTAAATATACAAATCAATTTAAACTAAATAATTATCAAATATACAAATTAATTTAAACTAAATAATTATCAAACTTACAAATTAATTTAAACTAAATAATTATTAACTATACAAATTAATTTAAACTAAATAATTATCAACCATACAAATTAATTTAAACTAAATAATTATGTATCTACAAAAAATTAACCAATTATTTTTGAATAAATATATTTTTCCTTCCAAATTTCTAATAATTTATTTTTTTATTAATGTGTGAACACTGTTGACACAAAACGCTTGTTGAATTTGCGAACAAGCAACGTAGTCTCAAACGACATGATAAGTGATAGCTGACGAGCAACTATTACTTACATAATTTTTATTTTTAAAATTTACCTATATGTATATAATTTATATATATATATCGATGTTAGATTTGTTTTCAAGTATGGTTGCCTTAATTTGAATAGAGATATTAGTTCGATTGCTATGGGAATATAAGTTGAACTTTGAAATTTTACGAATATTAATTTTGACATTCGGAAATTTTATTGCACATTCCTTGTTATTTTTTCTCATAAAACTATTCGAAATAATATTATTTTATTTATTGAATCCGAGTGCTACAAATTTTCGTATCCGCAGCATTATATAAAATATAATTCATTTAATTAGTAAACAATTTTTATTATTTTCGTTTATTTCTGAACTTTAAAGGAACAATTTAAAAAAAAATTCTTTGGAGGTTAGGAAATAAAATCTTTAATCAATTTATATCTTTTTGCACAAAAATTTATTTCAAAATAATTTTAAAGAGGGTTTTTAATTATATACAGGACAGTAAAATGTAAACAATAAAAAAAATTCATAATATAACATTTAAAAACATAAAACGTGTATATTTAACTTTATAATAAGATACTATTTATTTGAAATTTATTTGTTTGAAGAAAATAAATTTGTGTAAATCAAACTTTTTACGACCATTTTTACGAAAGTGATTGTTACATGATTTGGAAGCGGATCCCAGACTGCAAGAATATTACTTTTAAGTAATCATAATAATAAATAGTTAAGCAAAATTAATAAAAATTGACGAACGTATTAAACAAAAATTACTTCATGAAGACATTACAAATTATCATGTATAAATCAAATAAAAGTAGATATTTAATGCCGAGATATGAGAGTGCTGGCGCCATCTACACATAAAAGTATGAGTTATAAGCTGATAAGCAAAGTAGTATTATTTTCGGAATGAAAAAAAAAAAGCTATATAATCGTTTGAATTTCAACTAATTAAAAAAATTAAAAATTTTTTTTTTGTACCTTAAAAAAATTCTTCAGTTTTCTTTCTTTCCTTTTCTGTTTTGATTAATACACAAGAATTTTTTTTTTTCCAAATACCAGCTCGTGCTGACATCTATATCTAATTGTAAAAACTATTTCTACAAATTGAATTCTAAAAATTGAATTAATTTGAAATTGTTGCATGAATTATTCTGCAAATTTTAAGAGGAAAAAAAAGCATAAAATTTTTTTTTAGATATTTAATGCTGCTTATATTAACGATTATTACACAAATATAGATTTTAAAATAAATTTAAAATTTTTACATAAAAATCTAAACTTGTTTATCTTCTGCCTACTATGTAAATTTTAAAAATTTATCTTTTTTAAAATATGTCAAAAAAATTAATTGATTTTTAACACATTATTTAAAATTTATTTTTACAAATTCTTTTCAAAACAATTAAATTTGAATAGTGAGAAAATTCAAATAAAAAAATAATTCTAACAAATGTAATCCTGAGTTTACCAGTTTGTTTAAATAGAGTATATTTAATTTCGACAACTTTTAGTAAAATAAAATACTAATAGCAATTTCAAAATTAAAAATTAAATTAGAGGTTTAAAAAAGTTCATTTTAAGATTTTTTATATTTCTAACGAAAAATAAAAATATTAAATAAACCCTTACATAATCTTATTTATCATCGGTATTACTTCATCATTCTTGGAACTAAAGTATTAATGGATAAGTCTTTCACCATCAATAGATAAAAATATTAAATTCGAAAAAAAAAATGGACTTCTAAGTATTATAAGTTTTTATAGATAATGAAGTATTAATAGTAGAAAACACCCACAGTTTTTCAATCATTTGCTTTTATCCATAGAGATTATCCATGTTATATGTCTTAACATTAATTTCATATAGAGCACAAATTCTAAATGTTTTTAATGTTAAGTATAACATAAGTTGTTACTTGTAAGATTACTTTTACTTTCACTTTACGATTTTCTTTTTAAGATTGATTACTTTTTCTTTACTAATTAATAGAGAAAGGCAGACATTGTAAACAAAAATTTTCAAACTTTACTTATATCCCCCTCCTCCCAAATGTTTTAGGGGCCCTTGTTAACAAACAATCAAAAAAATGGCAAAAAGTTATAGTTTTTAATCTATATTCTTAATTTCTATAATATATTTTCATTTTTATTTTAATTCAAACTTTTATATTAAAGTAAACGTATTGCTTTGCATTTTCAAAGAGAAATTCAAATACAAGGAATTTTTAAATGAATGCTTTTTGCACGCAGTATCAAATAAAATTCATTTGGTAATTAATGGTTATATTCAATCCAAATAATGTAGAGATGGAATGCTTTCCTTATAATTAATTTATTGTTTCTCTAATGAATATTCTAGTAAAATATATTTATAGTTGAAAAAATGACAAAAATTGTCAATTAAATGCAATTAATTTCTAAACAAAATACGACTTAAAATTATTAATCTGAGATGTAAGTGATAAGCCAAATTTAATTATTAAAAAGAATTTAAAATAACTCATTACTTAATTTCAATTTTTAAATTAAAATTTACAAGAAATACTCGTGTATCATAACGTATCCCACGAAATTTACAAAAGTAAGCAATAACAAATAAAGAAAAAAATATTAAAACATCAAATAAATAGTAAATTTTAAGATTATTATGTAGAATGAATATAATATAAGGAAATAATTTAATATATAATGTAAAATAATAACAATATATAAATAATATTCGTTCATTATGCAGAATGAAAATAATATTTGTATAAATTGCATATATTAAAATTTTAAAATTCTGTTGTAAAATTTCGGTTAAAAATTAAAAATTATTTCTGAGTGTGACGTCATGTCCCAAGGAAGAAACGAGCTCAAGTTACATCCTAGGTCAAAGTCCCATTTTCTTTGTTTCCCCACTCGATTTTCTCTCTAGGGTGTCTTCGTTTTAAAATTTCTTGCCTGAAACTTACAAGATTTGGGAAACAGTAACTCATTTTTAGCACATGGCATAAGTTAAAAAATGAAGTAAAAATATTCCGGCACTGGTTCCAGATCCAACACATTATAAATTGTTCTGTTGAATTTGCTCAATGATCTCTTTGCTTAAATTAATGAATTCCACAAATGGAATGAAACTATTATCCTGTACAAATTGCAGCATGAAATGTAAAAACACAAACAGGAATTTTTAAATAAAATTTTGTTTTTTTGTTTTGCTTATTGGCATTTTTAGCTTAGATGTAAAAAAGTAATTTAAAAATCCGTAATGAAATATTTTTACGTTTCTGAATTATTTTTCTAATAAATTAATTAATATCGGAACAGTCTTTGAGGAAATTTACAAATCATACGATTTCGAATAATTTTTATATAGAGGTCTTAAAGTATCAGAAAACGTAAAATAATCTTCAAGTACAATGCTCTGTTATAATATCGATTTTTTTTTTTTTTTTTTTAAAGTCATTCAAAAAGGCAGAGACTTTTTTTTTTTATTAAATATGTGGGAAATGTCGTTTTATAAGTAAACGATGTGGTGTTATTATCTTTTATCAAAACAGTTTTTTTTCACAATACTATGTCAGAAATAAGGATTATAGATTAAAATTTCAAATTCTGGACATTTTCCATTTTTACATTAGTTTAATTTGGACACAGAGAAGAGGTTGTTGACCTTCTAAAAGATTACACTCGTGGATATTTGTTCAAAGCCGCTGAAAATGATAAAATAATTTGTAAATTATAATTGCAAACACACAAGCAAATATCTCGTTTGAATAATAGATAAAACTATTTCTCGGAAATTTCTTTCAAAGTGGTCAAGTTTATTTTGTTTAATGTGTACTTAATAAACAAATACAAAACGTCTTTATCATGAAAATAAATAAGATACGATACATTTTCCAGGAAAAAGCTTATCAACATGAATAAATATGGTACTTTTATATTCTAAAAGAGTAAAAAGTTAAAAGAGAATTGAATCGATAGCATATTTTCGAATATATAAAAAATGTGTGCCAGATATGTAGAAAAGTAAAAAAGAAAGAAAATATGATAAAAGTATAAAGAAATATTACATATTCTAAATTAATAAGAATGTTATAGCTATATCTATGTTCTGAAGTTATTTACTGAATATCAATGGTTTCAAAAGAAATCTATATCTTATGTAGCTCACTATATTATTTTTTTTAAACCATTAATATTCAGTAAATAACTTTAAAAATAGAAAAAAACTTTTTCATCACACAAAATTTCCTAATTAACAACGTTAACTACATACATGAAATTGGCAAGTGTATCATTTCCATAAGAAACATAAATTTTGAAGATAATTATTAGGTTATTAAAAATAAATGCATGATGTTTTGTTAATTATAACTAAAGTGTTAATTCCAATTTAGGAATATAAAATTATTTTGTAATTTACTGATAACTTAAAGCTTTTTTTTTTTTCTTAACACAAATTTAGATATATATATATATATATATATATATATATATATATATATATATACATACACATATATATATATATATATATATATATATATATATATATATATATATATTTCCATATATATATATATATACAAAATATATATTTCTTAAAATTTATTTCTATATTAATCCATGCATATCCACAAAAGAATTACAAAATATTTCATTACAATATTATAGATACTATAAGGTATATTTTTTATGTTTTGAGTGATAGAAAGTATCTCGAAATAAAAAAAAATAATCCTTTTCTATATTGTTATACCTTCATAGTTGTTTAAATAATAAATATTTAATTTTTCTACTGGCCACTAATAGTAATTTCATGAAATTGTTATTTAATCAATTATACTAAGGATAAATCTTATAATATTGAATATGATGGAAAGAAAAATGGACAACATATCTTTATTCTTAGACATTGTTCAGACAAAATTGAATAGACAAGAAAGAAGAAGAGTTTTAACGTTATTTTTTTTTTAAAATTTCGATTATAGATATTTTATTAAACACTTTCTAAAATGCAGTTAAAAAAAAAAAAAAAAATAATTTTAAAATAATACATTATCACATAACTTATTCGTGATCTGCAAATTAATATTTATTACAGCGTGAAAAATTCTAATAATTTATTACATTAGATAAGAAATTCTCTCATGTTATTTAAATCCATCAAAATGAACTGCAATTTTAACTGGAAATGTCATAAAATTAATTCTGCAAGCGAATTTCTAAACTCTTAATTAAGGTCAACCAAGATAAATGATTTTTTTTTCCCACTTCAAAACTTTCTTCGTACCCACCGCATGTACTGCTTATAAAGGTAATACTTGACCTCTACCAAAAATTATAGGTTAATCTCTAAAGGTATATATGGGGCTTTTTTTCAGGGGAAGAAGCTATTTGACCTCAATGCATGTTCAAATGAGGTATGTGCAGCGATTTACTTGTCCCATTACAGCTAAGTAAGTATGTTACGCGACAGGTCTGTTACAGAAATAAAGTGACATGACAGAGAATTAAAGAGAAATCAAGGTCAGTGAAAGGTTGTGGAGTACTCCATTAATATGTTTGCATTGAAAGGATCCTACAAGGAAAACATTGCTATCAAATAAGGTCAAAGTAAGAAGCTTTATAAGCCTTCTACTAATCTTTATAGCGGATGTTTAATTAGCTTCTAATATTGTTAACCAATTAAATTACTATTAAATGATAAATAAGAATATGCTGCGTAAAATGTTAATTATGATATATATATATATATATATATATAAAATTTCTTCAATATCATATTCATAACCTAGGAACTCATATTTTTGCTATATAAAATCCTACATGATATAGCAGAACCTGCTTATATTGAACAATAATCCGATTCATTAATTGTTAAGGCTAAAAAGGCTGTTCATTAAAAGTTAAGAGAATTGAATCTATAGCATATTTTCGAATATATAAAAAAAATGTGTGCCATATATGTAGAAAAGTAAAAAAAAAAAAAAAGAAAATATGATAAAAGTATAAATAAATATTACATATTCTAAATTAATAAGAATGTTATAGCTATATCTATGTTCTTAAGTTATTTATTGAATATCAATGGTTTCAAAAGAAATCTATATCTTATGTAGTTCACTATATTATTTTTGAAACCATTAATATTCAGTAAATAATTTAAAAAATAGAAAAATCTTTTTCATCACACAAAATTTCCTAATTAACAACGTTAACTACATACATGAAATTGGCAAGTGTATCATTTCCATAAGAAACATAAATTTTGAAGATAATTATTAGGTTATTAAAAATAAATGCCTGATTTTTGTTAATTATAACTAAAATGTTAATTCAAATTTAGAAATATAAAATTATTTTGTAATTTACTGATAACTTTAAGCTTTTTTTCTAAACTCAAATATATACTATATTTCATTTCCAATTTGTCGGGCTTTAAAAAACGATTTTTTTAAAATTGTAAAACACACAAAAATCAATTGATTTTTGCAATATATTTCAAGAAAAAAGATCTTATCACAAACAAAAACAAACGTATCAAGGAATTTTTCAATTTCATAAATTAAATATTTTCAAATTTAGTAAAAATTCTAAAAGCAATGAAAATTTATTTTTAATAACTCAATATAAATATATTTGTATCAAACAGTTGATTATTTTTCAAACCAATATAAAAGAATGGCCACTATTCCGAAAGATCATAGTAGTTTTATTTCATTGATAAGAAAAACAGAACGTTTTTATCAATTTAATATTATTTTTACTTAAGTTTTTAATCAATTAAATAAGCACAAATAATAAATGATACGAAAATGTATTATATTTATCACGATGTTTTCATTCTTAACAAAATAAAATAAAAGATTTGGATTAATGTTTAAAAATGAAATAAAGAAATTAAGTATTAAATAAAATAATGGCAAAGTCTCAAGGCACCAATATATCGTTTTAAAATAAAAAGCGGCAATTTTCAAACCTTCTATCGAACCGTAAAAATTCATGAACCATAAATTCTAATTATTGCAATAATATTTATCCACCAAAAAATTAATGAAGAATGAGGAAAATCTGTCATTAAGAAAGATCTTGTCATATGAAAAATACAGAAAACTTTAAACCTTTAAGATTACAGATCGTTGAGGGCTATTTTTGATATTAATTATTTTTGATATGCATTTTAAACTCTCAGAATATTTATTCTTTTAATTTCACATTTTGTTCTATACCATTTTGCGAAATAATACTGAATGAAAATCAATATGGAAGATATTTTTATTATCTTGGATTCGATAAAATACATTTTCTTTTATTTAAAAAAATATTTACAGAACTAAAACTTTAATAAAGTTGTCATAATTTTTATTATCACTGTTTTATTATTATTACTATTCTTTGACATAAGAGTTTTTTTTTTAATTTAGAATTATACAAATTATATATTTTGTGGCTTTTCAAAATTAACATTCTTTATTTCAAATATTAGCAATTAATAATAAAAGCTTAATTTCTTAAAATTTAACAAATTCTTTTTTTCAATCTATAAATAAATATGATTAATAAATGCTGATTGACGTGAAAGAATACATTTCATTTTACTGTTAATTACATACACTATATATTAAATTTTATTCATTTTATATATAAGAATGTTATATGGTAGAATTTTAAAAATCAAAATTATTTAATAAATGAGCACACATTTCGATTTATTTTAAATTTAAATCCTTTAATAATTAATAATTTATTTTCCTTAATTAATTAAAAATCTATAAAAAAACTTACCCTAATCATATTTTGTCTTTTATTTTTCTTATTTACATTATTCGAGACATCAAATGTTGAAGAATTCTTCTCGTTAGATACTTCGGCTAATACTTCACAATCCATTTTAAAAAACTAACGTATTCTCCAAAAAATTAAAATCTACGATTATGAAAACATATATTAACTTAAGATAATTAACGATAATAAAAATTGACATATTTCATATAATTATAAATTTCTTACCGCGGTTATAGTTAAGCCTATTAAATTGACGAAAATTTAGAATTCTAAGCAAAATGGCTTTAACAATAATTAGCAATGAAAAATGGCTCTATAATTCACCAATTATTACCTCGTCTTATGAAATGTAAATCGTCTGTTTTATATTTAAAACACATATATTAAAATATATATTAATTTAAAATTAAAATTAGCTACAATAAAATATTTACATACGTATTCATAGAATTATGAAATTTCTTACCGCAGTTAGAGTTCAGTCTATTAAACTGACAAAAATTTAGAATTCTAAGTAAAATAACTTTAAAAATAATTAGCAAACGATAAATTAGTAATGAAAAATGGCTTTATAATTCACCAATTATCACCTTGCCTTATAAAATGTAAATCGTCTGTTTTATATTTAAAGTATTTAAAAATAAATAACATATTAAAAAGAAAACTAAAAAGATTTATAAAAAAAAAATGTTTTTTTTATTCTAATTTATTTTTTTAAAAGTGTTTTTCTAAAGAAAGGTGTTTTGACAAGAAAATAATACAAACATATTGAGGAAAAATTTAATAGCTTAAAGCAGAAGAGCTCGTGCCTTGAGCAAACTGGAAAAGTGAGAAATTTAACTTTTAAATGTTCTGCTTGTCTGACTTTGTTTATTAAAACGATAGAATACGTTCTACTTTAAGCTGTAATTATGAGCACTTTATCACTCACTTTCGCAAGATGTGTGTGAATTTACTTTCAAGTTTTAACGAAAATAATTATTAATAATTATTTTAAAGGATAGGATATACATTTTTAAGTAAGGATATAGATTTTTTTCCCATCATGAATTTAATACAGAGTAAAATTGTGATTTATTTTGTAGGGAAAAAAATATTTTTATATAAAGTATTTTAATATGACTATTTTGTACTATTTGTTTATTTTTACAAAAATTTAATAATTTTTATTTGTCCTGTCACCATTATATTCTTATAATTTCTAAAATATAACGAAAAAATGTAAACAAAAAGGAAAATACAATCATTATCACCATCTGAACTAATTTCATTTATATTCTGTAGCAATAGGTTCTACTACCCAGGTTACAGAAAAATAAAACATTTTTAGCTTTGGTAAATTTTTATTAAGAAAATAAAAGCAGATTTAAAGGTTTAATATTTTAAATAATTCGACTTAAATAATATAAACTGGCTAAAATAAAAGAGAGAAGTTTATCATGAACAGATGACAAAGTTATTTTTGTTCAAAATATTCAACATTTTTTTTTTTTCCATTTGCAATTTATTAGTAATTAGATAATTAAAAACTAACACTGTAAATTTTCTACTATATTTTTTTTTCACAATAAAACTAAAGGCGTCAATAAATTTTTCAAGGCTAATGTCGTCCTATGGCGTGAAAATCTGATGGCAATAAGAATATAAGGCTTTTGTTTAATTAAAAATAATCAATGCAATTTTTTTTTGTATTTTTAGATGTGAATTTTGCGCCTCATAAACAAAAAAATTAACTTTTAAATGTTGCAGTTAAAAAGTTATGCGGAACATAGACACATACATGCATATATTTAAATACAGATATAGATTATTTGTTTACCCCAATTGTAAAAATATAATTCCGTAAAACATTTAAAAGTACATTGCTTCATATGAATATAATAAATCCTACACGAATCCTTACTTTAAGATTTTAAGTAAAAATATTAAGCCTTTAATTAATCAGTTCTAAACATTACAATAACAGAAAAGCGATTACTCAAAGTGAAAATAGTAAAAATAATAATAACTAATTCGAAAGACTTAATAATGATGGCATCATGATCATTGAAGCTTGTTTTGTTTGGTAGCAATGTTCTTAGGCTATCAAGCAAATTAATCAAACGACTCAATAAATGACACTTACGACAACTTGATTTTACAAACTACAATTATTTTTTAAAACAGCAGCCTAACATCAAAACAAATAGTAAAAAAAAAAAATAAATAAACTTAGGTTGGAAGCTCGCAACAGTTGTTCAAGTTTATAGGTAAATTTTCAAGCCAGTCTATCAAGAATTTTAATACAAACTTGGGTTTGTTTTATGGAGCTGAGTTTTTATAAAATCAGATTCTAAGAAAGTCTGAAGTGATATAATTTAAAGTTAGGAGCAGCATCAAGCTTAATTCGATATATATTTATTTTAATATACACATGAGACTGGGAAGGGTTTTATTGAAATGTATCCAAATATTAATACCTCTTTTTTTAATTTGATCGTAAAGAAGAATCGATAAAAACATTCAAGCAAATTTTTATTTTAGAAACAGACAATTTTTGAAAATTTACCAAATAGATTTGAAATACAGTTATTTTCTCAATTTCGATTTGAAAAACGGCTTGAAGAATACCTATTTAAAAGGTTTTTTTTTTCTTTTCCGTCAATTTAAGTACATTTTCACGTAAAAAATGGAAGCGTTACAAGAACTTCACACTGGTGTTTTTTTTATTATTCCGCAAATTTCAAAAATTCTTTATTTGTTTCGAAGATTCCGCAAATCCAATATATTCATCATAGAACTCGATTTTTATCAGATACCTTAAAGGCGGTTATAGAACTATAATTTAATCAATTAATCAAAAATAAATAAGTAATTGATTAAATAAAAGTATGCAAGGTGTAAAAGCCACTCTCTTTCATGAAATTTAAAGTTCAAATAAAGAGGTCTTCAAAGAAAAACACCCGAAACTTCATGTCTCAGTTCAAATATTTTAGTGAGTAATTTTCCCATTAAAGTCTTGTGGAGGCTGTCCATCTCTTCACACAAAGATTTGAGTCTGGAGTTTATTCAATTAGCTTTTATTTATTAAAGAGTTTTATTAATTTCATCTTGTAGAGTTTTCACTATAATATATTTAAGTATATAGAGTTTCATTACCATAATATAAAATATAACAATTTATTGGAGTAATAAAATTCTTTATTTAAAATTTTATCGCTACTTTAGAATTCAAATATTACAACAATTGGCCCAACCAAAATTCTTTTTACACAAATAACTATTAATGACAATTAAACATATTTTTGAGCGTATCTTTCGGTGAAAGAAAGGATGGCTCCATGATAGATTTTCTTCAAGCACGTTAGTCTGATTGAGAACATTAATGCTTTCATTCACGTCCGTTGAAAAGAAGTAGGTTTTTTATTCTTTCAGTTATTGTAGATTCCATGTCATGAGATATGTGATCAATTCTTCAAGAAATTGTATAGTCTGTGGAGGAAATATTGTTAATTTTCTGGACAAAGTCTTCTGAAAGACTGAATATACACCAATGGCATCTTTATAACATGGTGATAAATTTTCAGCGATAGTGTGATTTTTACCACTTTTAGCACTGTGATGTTTTATTCTGTGCAATGTTTCCTTCGCATTTTCGTTAACTTCATTAGGATAATAAAAAAATCTCCACAAATAGCAGGCGATTGTTTTGAGTAATCTTCATTTCCTGTTATTGAAATCCATATGATGTAATCATCACAATATTTTCTCTTTTCCGACTAGCGCTTTCGTTATGGTTATCTTGTTCTTGTAAATTATCTGATTGCTTCGACGTACTTACAGCTTCGGATCACCGGGTAGAGTTTCAGTGTTATTTGTAGCTATTCAACCACTTAAACCATTCTGATATTCAAAACCCTACCAACAGAAAGTTATTCAAAATATTAAAATAAGAGTTAAATTAAGCACTCTTAAAAAAAGGAACAAAGCAAGACCCACTGATACTTAATTGACACTCAAGCAAATATTAAAATAATTGCCAACTTTCAACAGCGCTTTAATTGAAAATTGCAGATCTGATGCAAATCGAGATATTTCGTAGAAGAACTACTGAAAATGAAAAGAGCAACATAATTCAAGAGAAGGTACTATACATGGGTAATGACATCATTTGATTGGTGATAGGTGGGACTAGTGACAACCAATGATCAATCAACAGCTGGGTTTACGTATATTATTGTTTTCCTCTTTTTTGTGTGTGTTTTTCGCCATAAAATATTATCTTTTCAGTCGAATCACCACGTACCCATATGTTTGGTACCCAACATAAAAAGAAACGAATGCAAAAAAGAAAATATTTTAAACAAAAGCAGGAATATAAAAATTATGATTACTGAAAAATTTTCGATTTCAAGCTCGTATTTTTAATTAATTAATTTTTAAGTTTGTTTTTTAATTAATTAATATTTAAGCTTTATTTTCTTATAAAACTGAGAAACTCAGCTGAAAAGTTTTCTTAATCCAAAATAATATTCATGATATTTTTAACTCCTCTATTGTGCTATAATCATTATGTTAATATATAAAAAGCACCATTAAGAAACCGAATGGAAATTAACTAAACTACCAACATCATATTAACTAAAGTGTCGGTACTTTGTCTTTGGATTTATATTTTATAGATGTGTAAAATAAAAAATATTACAAGATCCCATTTGTATTAAAAAGTGTAACTCTTCTTCAGCAGCGCAGCAGCTCCTTATTGTCAAGGCCGTCTGCCTACTGGCAGATTCAGAAATATGTGATGTTTACTTTCTACGATGTAGGTTGTCCACCCTACACCCAATAGTCCTATTGGACCAGGACCTACGGCTTAAAGTGGATTCGAACCACTACAAACTTCTACAGCACAAATGGAGCTCGAACCGGAGGCCTGTGACACCGAGCGCTATTCACCCAGGCCATAGGCCCCCTAAAATGCAAATGTAATAAAGGTGATAATTCGAAAAGGGATAATAAATGGTTAAATAATCACATTCATTACATCCAAATTAAAAGAACCTCGATTATTAACTATATTTCTACAAGATTAGATATAAATATTTAAATGAATGTTTTTTTAATTAATTAGTAATTTTATAAATATTTATTTCCATTGTTTAAATTAACCTATTCATTACGTAAAATTCTTTTATTCTATTAAAACACATCAAAATGTACTACTCTACAAGGCAAAATATAGTCAAATTGCCAAATATAGTCAATTTTTTACGATGGGCTTTCCGAGGTGTTTGGCGGTGTTTACTCATAGACCTTTTGAAGTTGCTGAAGTCTCAAGGCGGTATAACAATTAGCTTGTTACGTGCCTAGTGAACCCTAAGAAGAAATAAAAGGATTATCTTGCCAAAGATTATCTTTCCAATTATCTTGATAAGTCATTGCTCTCGAGCAGTGAAGGCTTATTTATTACTGCGCTTTTTTAGTGAATCTTTCTTTGCTTGTCTTGTTTGTGTTGGTCATTTAATAAAACGCTGTTTTTCCTTTAATGTAATGTTTATTTTTTTATTTAAGACCAATAACTTTGCTTAAGCAACGAAATCAAGCGAACGCTGTGTTTTTTGTTACAATATACTCAAAATAAATATTCTTGAATTGAAAGAACTATGAATAAATAAATTTCATAAATTCAAACTATGATCTTGCATGTGTAAAATTAGTATGAACGAATATTATTGATCGAAGAAAATCAAATAAATATGTAGCC
Source organism: Caerostris extrusa (assembly GCA_021605095.1). Lineage (NCBI taxonomy): Eukaryota > Metazoa > Arthropoda > Arachnida > Araneae > Araneidae > Caerostris > Caerostris extrusa. The sequence goes on from BPLR01017523.1 coordinate 18,546, forward strand.
CATTGTGAATTTTATACATAAAAGAATAATTTGTATTTAGAACTTGAATATTGTGATTAGGTGTTATACATTCAGAAACATTCGACTACAAGTAGAAGTATATAAAGAAGCAGATTAAATTTTTAAATAAATGATAAAAAAAAAAATTTCAAGACTTGTACGAAATCTAAATCATTATGTATATTTATTTGTTTTTAATTTTATATTGCTTCGAACATTATTCTGAAATGCCGGAATGACATAATTATCAAAACAAATTTTGACCAACTTACATTGCATTAAAAGTGCCTAATTTTCCAGTTTCTTGAGTAGCACTGAAGGAAAAAAAAAAAATAAAAAAATAATAAAAGTCCGAAAATTTAGTAATATCTTCAAGCAAAATAGTAAAAATGTACAATTAAAATATCAACTCGAAAATTAACAAAAACGTTGTGGTATATTAATTTTTAGTAGATTATTTTTTTAAGTTATTGAACAAAAAAAATCTTATCCACCAACAATAAGAAATATCGTAGAAAACACAAAAATGTAGTTTTAAATTTAAATAAAATAATTTCATTCATTTCTCAATTTTTACGTACAATCATTATCATAAAATTAGTGTACCAAGAATCAGATGTCGAACAGCCATGAAAATTATCATGAAAGTTTTTGTGAATCACATATGTAAATGATCAGAATTACAGCATGATTATTGTAAGACTGCAGTATTGATTGTTGGAAGATTGCAGTATTGATTGTTGGAAGATTGCAGTATTGATTGTATTGATTGTTGTATTGATTGTTGGAAGATTGCAGAATGATTGCCGTAAGGCCAGTATTTGATTTGCGTCTACATAAGTAATTGTTCTAAGAAGCTCTATATTCAGTTTATATGTTACACAGGGACATTTTTTTTTTATCATAGATACCCATGCATAAGAGTCGAAGCAAAATATCAGCAGTTTTCGAGGTTTGCAAGGGCAAGAATCATGCGTGAGATGACAGAACATGAGTGATCAACTCTACAAGTTGCACCATCTTGGCCGTTCTGATAATACTGTATTGTGTAACAATACCGTCTACTCAATATTAACATACGTCTTTTCTTCCGAATACAAATGGGAAACCCATTATAAATTTGTGGGATGTGCTGGGTCGACAAATCGGGCTGCGCCAGAATTTGGTCGTGCTATAGGCACGTCTACAGAAATTGAGGATATGATGTCGTAGGACACCATAGCAACACCAGCTCTAGGCCTTCATCCACGACGTATTATCTCCTTTTATATAAATACTTATATTCATTTATAGATTGTCATTGTTAAAAATTTTCTTATTCGATAATTAAATTTGACTTGTTGAGTGATTTAAAAAATGTTTGGTAGAAAATTTATTAAGTAATAATATTTTTAACAACTATTGTTAGGAAGCATGGTGATACAGGATGTCTTAGTATCAGGTGAAGTCTGCAAACTTTCAGGAGGGATAGGGTATAACACATAGTCGACTCAGTATTACATAGCAATACAAATGCTTTCTTGACATGGTAGTGTACACAGAAAATAAAACCAGAAATGAAAGGACACCCCATAAGTGAATATCCAATTTATTAATCAATCACCAAAAGTAATCATGATCAATAGTAATAAAGATGAAATACGGACTCACATCTGAAAAGCATTTTCGACCAAGCATTGCTATATAATTCCAAGTCATCTAGGTGAATCCCTACCCCTCCTAGAAGTTTATAAACCTAGTTCTGAGATATTCTATATTTGCATATGTTCTGAAAAACTTTTCTTTCTTCAGTTGGAGTTAGTATAAGGAAAATAAAAGATTGAACATCTGTGCTTTATATTATTCACTAAAACACTCACCCCAACATCCCATAGTTGAATTGTTCAGAGTGAACAACATAATCATTTACTACTTTTTCATTCTTTGGTGACAGATGAACGGATAAAAACAAGCAAGCAAACAACAACAACAACAGCAAAACGGGTGGAACTTTAACGTTTCCAAAAATAAACTCTACAGCCATTCCTGTTTCAAGGATCATTAAACAAGTCTGCTTCTCCATTCCATATTTAAAATCAGTACGGGATGGAAGACTGTAGAAAGGTTTTACTGCCATTTCTTTTTTTCCTTCCAGAAAACATTGGGAAAAAGTGCTACGCTTGCTGCTCACGAAATCAAAAGTGAGTGTCAGCAGAGCATGAGGTGCTTGTGAAGGAAGAATTCTTTAACCTGTCTTGTCGCGTGCTGCGTATCATTTGCAGGTGAATGGTCGTTGGAAGAATTTTCTTCAAGAATCTGACGACAGGATCCAGACAATTCTCGGTGGTGTAAGAAATAGTGTCAATAGTGTCCTCACATTCTGTGTGAATAATGGGACTTCATTATAGGACAGGCAATAAAATTTTGGAGTAGCACTCACACCCGCTTTTGTTCTGTCAATGGGAATTTTGTTGATGCTTTCAGTATTGTGTGAAAGGCGAAATATGTATATTTCAGCTTCGTATGAGTTTTTGACCTCTTGGCTTGTTAAAATATATTTGTTTTGTGGACGAAAATCTTAAGAAAAGAGAAAGGAGTGAGAATGATCAGCAATTTAACAGCCCACGACTCAGACTCCATAGTTTTTCTTTCATCTAGGAATGAGAATTGGTGTTTCTATTACCATGAATAAAATGTAGAGAAACTTTCGGGAAAAGGAAAAATTTTATTTGCTGGCATATATTTTGAAACCATTCCGTTCGTACCTTTGACAGTTAATGGATTAGGGAACAAAATCGTAGTTGATTTGGGGAGAATTCTTACGATTTGGAACAAGATGTCACTAAAGTGATTTATGGAATTTCAACAACTCCGTATCGTGAAGTTTGTTTCTTATATATATATATATTCCTGCGACAAATATAGGCTATTTTTTTTCCAGGAAGACAATATAATTTTCCACTTTTTATTTTTATATCGTTTTTTACTTTTTTTTTTTTTATTCTAAGTTAAAATTAAAATCTGTTAATTTTTAGAAACATTTAATTTTTGAAGGTTTTTTCTTTAACATAATATTAACGGATGTAGTTTAAAAAAAATAAAGCCTTCTAGAATAGACTTTATATTTTGTACATTTTTATTATAAATATATAAAATTAGAAAAGTAAAATGTTGGAAGATTTAAAGAAAGATTTTTTCCAATATTATTATTTTTATTTTAGAAAAATTTAACTTCTTGAAAAATTTACCAATAATTGCTTAAAAACTTTTTTTCAAAAGAATAAAAGGAACAGTGGCTTACATTTATAAAACGTTAAAATAATGTTGAAGTGTTTCTAAAAAACGAATTTTCGAATCATCATGTAATAGTAAAATAATAAATCTTATAACAAAGCAAAGAATATGCTAGATAGATAATCAATCAAGACATTAATTATTTTTAATTTTATTTTTTAAATTAGCATAATGAAATGTATTCAATAAGGATTTTAAAAATTAATAAAAGATAGAATAAAAGGCAGGGGACTGATGGCCGAGTGACTAGCGCTCTGCCGCTTTGTTCACAAGTTTCGAGATCGAATCCCGGCGGTACCATGGATGTTTGTAGTGGTTCGGAATCCACTTTAAACCGTATATCCCAGTCTAACATGACTGTTGGGCGTAGATCTGACAACCCTACACTGTAAAACAAAAACATATCCTGTCTCAAATTCTCCCAATCGGCAGACTGCCTTGGCCCATCATAAGCGCCAATGAGGAAGAATGAAAAGGCCCATCTAATTTTTAAATAAATTGGAATATAAAAATTTTAGATAGAAGTACATAATGATAAAACTAAGTTGTCTTTGCTTTTAACAAGCAATTCTCATCATCATCATTGGCACAACAGCCCCATGGTGGGCCAAGGCCATCTGACTACTGACAGGTTACGAGACGAGAGATGTTTTTCTTTTTTGCGGCTTATGGTTGTCAGCCTATGCCCAACGCTCAACACCACATTAGACCGTGAGTTACGGCAAAGTGGATTCGCACCACTACCAAACATACCAAGGGCCGAGCGCTAGTCACACGGCCATCAGACGCAACAAGCAATTCTAATTGTCAGAAATTTTCCTAGGTTTTCTTTAATTAATGTAGATTTTTTTATATCGTGCTTTTTATCTACTGAAGTATACATCAACATGCAACATACTATATAAGTTCAAAATTATGTTCTTAAAATCTATGCTTTATAAGAAGGAAAAAAAAGCGAAAAAGAATAAGAAATAATTATTTTTCTAAGTTATTTTATTCAATACGAAAAAAATTTAATTCGATGAAAAGTAATGAAGACTTACTCATGAACTAAGTATATTAAACATGAGTATCGTTTTCCCTCAGTTTTACTTTCCACATTTAATTAACTGGAATTAAAACTTAATAACGAATATATTTCTGAGATATTTGTTTTAATTTCATGATCAAAATCAATCTTCCGTGAATAAAATTCATTAACGTTTATAAATATTGTCTTTCATGTATTTAATAGCAACTCATTAAATCTTCAAGGTATTAAATTTCCTTAAAACAACGAAGTGATAAAAAATATCAATTCAATGATAAACCTATTAAAATTTGAGGAAATTAACGAATTTAAGGATTTAAGGAATTAAGAAATTTAAGGAAATATTATTGTTTAGCAATTCTACTTAAAATTTTCTTATTAATACTTTTAATAAAGGAAAATTGATAAGGTGAATTAATATGCTTTAAATGAAGGAAAAATGGATTTTTTAATATTTGTCATTTAAAGAACAGAAACTAAGAAGTCACATATCTTTCAGGAAAATTGTACTAGAGAGTTCTAAATATTTTTGACTGTTTTAATAATGCTTCCTTTTATTTATTTAGGAACGATTTTCATTCTGAATTTCTACTTAAACATAATTATAAGATTTTTAAAACTATTAGTAATTAGAAGCATTAAAAAGCCACACAAAGAGATTTTCTTAAAAAAAATGTTTCGCTCTTAAATTTCATGAACTCTTAATTGAACACTTAGTTAAATCTCATTAAATTTAAATTAACTCAAAAATTCAGAATGGCAAAAATTTTAAAATGCCAACAATCAAAAATGTATTTGAAATAGAACATCAGTTTTCAGAAAAAAAAATAAAAATCTTAATTAATGATTTTGAATCCCTGGCCTGCCCTACATAAAAATGATTGATTTCATACACTAAAAAACTTTATACTAACAAATTTATAAAAATAATTTTAATAATTATGTTATTCAATGGGAAAAAAAAATCAATCTTTTATTTCTCTTTTAAGTAAGATGGAATATTCTTTTTCTTTTTCATTGGTGCAACAGCCCCATGATGGGCGAAGACCGTCTACCTACTAGCAGATTTCGAGACAGGGAGTGTTTTCTTATTTCAGGATAGGTTGTCAGCTCTACGCCCAGCAGCCATATTAGACAGGGGCCTACGGTTTAAAGTGGATTCGAACCACTACAAGCACTCATAGCACAGCCGGTACTGTTTTCGAACCTGAAACTTGTGGCACCAAGCGCCAGTCACTCGGTCATCAAGCCCAGAATGGAATATAGCTCAATAAAAGAATTGAGAAATATGTAATTATGAAATATTTATATTATCATACATATATTTAATTTAATTTCTTTTTTGTTGAATTTTTTTGGAATTATTGAAATAATTCGAAAGATACAGTAAAAACAATGAGTTTTCAGGCGTTTAAAGCGATTTTTTTTTTTTTTATGAATATATATCTGATCTGGTGTAGATTTTGTTTGTTTGAATACAATATGCCTCCAAGCCTTTAATAATAGCTGTGTTTTGCCCAATCTTAATGTTGTTGTACGTATAGAAAGATTGCATTTCCGTAAAAAGTAAAACGGCATTGTTAACAGCACGCAATGTCTATAATTCTGTCGGGATGACGTTTATTTGGTGAAGAGTGAAAGGATCCAGTTTATTTACGAGTATCTTCTTCGCTCGGATGAGCACTGTGAGGGAGACAAAAACCAAAAATTGCTTAATGCAAAAATATGCTTCTTCTTTCAAGCGGCAACTTTGAGGAAATGTTTTCTCCATTATGAACATGCCAATGTGTACTTAGATATCTGTAATTTTCAAAATGTTTTTGCGCATGGACGAACCCTATAACTTGCATGTATTTGCATTAAAGAGAATACCGAGCTCAGAAATGGGAAATAAGATTAAGAAAACGAAAACAAACAAATATTAATGTATATAAATTGGGTAGAGTCTATTATTTATAAAAGCATGTCAGTGGCTCGGATAACTTATTATTTTAGCCTCATATAAATGGCTGAATTTATAAATTGTTAGAAATACAATGTCTTGAAGTACTGCATGACTTATTAACATCAATGCTATTTACATTGCCTTCATTTATTATCAAATAAATTAAACCATACAAAAAAAAAAGACTAAAGTTCATCAATTGCAAGAACTTTTGAGTTATTTTATTTTTAAGAATTCCAAAGAGTTACAAATAAAATTATGATTGAATTAAAATAGATCCATTTGATTTTTTGGAATAAATTGCGCAATTCAGACATTTGAAAATATGTCTATTCGTTCAGTGATTCATAATGTTTCAAATACGGTCGTTGAGTCATCTTCCTCCTATTCGCTATAAAAGATAAAGAAAGTTATATATCTATAGATATATTGTTTCTTATCTCACTCGGTAGATAGCAACATCTAGACCAAGTCCAAGAACACGTGTGGTCTCATTTAAGGAGGGGGAAGCTTATTTTGCCACGGAGCACCCGTACGTATAAGTCTGACTTGGCTCCGTGACGCTGCAGAAAGGCAGTACCTTTCGGGAGGACTTTTAAGAACTACCCAGCATTTGAGTATCGTATGGGAGAAAACCCGGAAAATTCCACCAGGTAGTCCCACTAACGAGGTGAGATGTTGAACATCCCAAACGCCATCGAGTCTTCTCGTGCTTTGAAACAGTGTCTACAACAAAGCAGCCGATGGAACAAGCGGTGCGCGTTGCCACTGCTCCACGGATTTGGGCATATATATATATATATACAGTGGATTTTTGTTAAATCCCCATTGGCGAAACATGAAAGCGACCATTTAAGGGGGGGATAGTTTAATGAGACTGAATGTAATTCTCCTTAATACTCACATCCATAAAAACAATATTTATATTTAACCTTACTACCTTGAATAAAAATCTTTGCAATTTCGTTTACAGGATCATTGAGTAAACTATTAATAGTCAGAATATTATACTAACAATAAAAAACGAAATCTCTATTACCAAACAAAAATTAAAACATAATCTATTGCAAGGTCTTGCTTGACTTTCCTTTAAAATAGCGAGGCGTATTACAAACAGAAGATCCGATTAGTAGAATAACAGAAGCAAAATTTCATTAATGGTTACATTAGCATACATATAAGTCATTTTTTCTATGTGGTTAACTTGTGATAACTATTTATGCTGCGTGACTAGCCTTATTAGACCATATGTATTGCTGTTGTTTCATATGGCAAAATTGGAACTCAATTCATTTACATCAGCCCACTCGCCAAAGAATAATACAACAATTATATCAGAATTACATTCTACCAAATTTAGAACACATAAAAACATCATCATTAGAATTAAAACTTGACAATATCAAAATATTAAAACATTACAAGAGTAAAACCCCTAAACGTTATAGATACATAAAAGTCTAAAAGGAGAAGTAAACTTGCGCTTATGGCATGAGATCTCTGGCCATCCAATACAACAAGCAAACATCTCTATGTTGTAACATAGGGTCAAGCCCCGGACAGAAGAGTAAGTGCTGTTTATTCATACTGTCTGTTTTACAAATAGGGCATAGTAGGCTATTAGTTAATATGCCTGTTCTGCTGAGATATTCAGCCAAGCAGTCGTGTCCCTGTTCTCAGTCTGAAGTTAGCCACTGCCTCTTTACGTGACCCGCGGCTGAACTCTTTCCAATCATCCTTCATTTTCTCCTAGAGTTTACCTCTTGATTTAATTGATAGTTCTGTGTTGTATACCAACATAATATTTTCCCGTACACTTCTCTTTAGGGCATCTAGGACATGTGTCTAGAATCTCATTCATTGTCTATTCAGCCAGTCCAGATCTGGTGAATTTAACATTTTTAATGTAATCAAAATTTTGGGAATCAAACTACTGATCCAGATGTAGAAAAATGGGAAAATCTCCAGTGCAAGTTCGGAACTATAAGGATGTAATAAAATAGTTCTCATAGAAAATTTTAAATTGTCTGGATAGTATGGACAGCTGTATAATTTCCATATTTTTAATTCATTCATTAAGCAGGTCCATAAATGCCACACATTTTTCGAGAAACTTTCACGGCATTTTGTCTGCTTGTGCGGAGAAAAGCGAAATATTGCAACTCTCATTTAATGGAATTTTGTCATTATAACTGACTGTCACATAAAAGTCGGCAACCCTCAACTGACGAGGGCGTGGAATCTAATTCATAGCGCATAATATATAGCGAATATCGTGCACAAAATTGATAGCTGTCTGCAACTGCGCAAAAACTATTGGATCAATGTTGTTTATAAAGAATCATCTATATTCTTCTTTTATCGTAACGAAATCACACTTCCATATATTTTCCTTTAAAAACATTTTTCTGTAATTCTGTTGTTGCTGCCAAATGTCTTCGTAGAAATTTTCGAATTCTGCATATATATATAGGTTTCAACTTTTGTTGGTCATTTACTTTTAACAATTTGACTGATACTTTTGAGGAGCAATCCTCCTGCTACTACATCACACCATATCACTGTGCTTAGAGCGGAGTTGCCTCTTCAGAGTTAGGGGATGCTGTGGGTGAGAAGTCTGATTGGGCTCTGTGATGCTTACAGTCATATGAGACCGGGACCTAAGGCTTAAAGCGGATTCCGAACCACTACAAACATCCATGGCACCGCCCAAAACCTTTGGCCTCGAGCGCCAGAGCTGAGTAATAATACGGAAATTCTTTAACAATAGTAATGTGTTACAGTTTATATATGTTATAAATTGAATAAGCTAAACATATAACTTGGGAATCTGATGGCCAAGTGACTATCGCTCTGGCGGTCGGTGCCCCAATGTTCGAGTCCCGGAGGTGCCATGGATGTTTATAGGGGTTCGGAATTCACTTCAAACTGTAGGTCCCAGTACAATATGACTGTAGAGCTTTGGGCGTAGGACTGAAAACCCTACCCAGTGAAAAGAATGCATCTCTTGTCTCACAAAATTTGTCAGTAGGCAGATGGCCTTAGCCCACCATGGGACTGTTGAGTAAATGAAACATATAAATGAAACATTTTTTTGTAATGCAGCTGGCATTACTATAAATGAAACATATTATGAATGACTCAAAAGAAATTTTTAAAAATACATATATCACCAAAATACTTTCTTGCAATTTTAAAAATGAATCGTAATTTTTAAAACTGAAATATAAATTTTTGAAAAATTATATTTCATGCAATTTAATACTTTCAGCATACGAGCAAGCATACGAAATATACATTTTGATATAATATTAGCCAAATTCAATCTTTTTTTTTTTTTTTTTTTACAATAAATTTTTTTAACGGAGTGCCCCCGGATGCTTATAAGTATTCAATAAGATTTTCTTAACATTTGACCTGAATTTTGACTTCATTACGATATGAATCATCAGACAGTGAAATCTTTCTTTGTTGTTCTCCCTTTCTAATGCAGCTTTCTACCATTTTTTTTTTTTTTTTTTTTTTGGAATACCAGCAATGTTTAAAAGGGTGTATCGGTCATTGCCACAACATTCAATTTCAGATGAAAAGAAAATTCTCCGTTTGAAGAAAATAGAATAGGTTTTGTGTGGCAATAAAACTGCATGTGTCTGATAAATATTGAATTTTTTTTTATTATTATTATTTTTTTTATCGTTTAACTTACGACATACTAATTTTTTATCAATAATAATTAATTACATGCAAAATAAACTATAATGATTGAAAAAATTGCCATAATTTTATCAATTATTCAGATAAAAATGCATTATAAAAATTGCTTGCACAAGAAAAATGCTTATTTTAGCAGCCATTGTATTTTGGAGTATTAATTTTAAATCAATTATAAAAATTAAAAATTTATTTAAAAGATAAAAGCATATAACAATTTTGGTTATATCATAGATTTCAAACAGGCCTTAAAATAAAATAAAATAATGAAATTTTCATAATATTACAAAAAAATTATACATGATTAAATAAAAGAATATACTTTTTCAATTTAACTGATTTCACTATAAAATGTTTAGTATTAATTTACATTTAAAATGATCAACTTAAAAATACTTATACTTTTTAGAATAATTTTCTAAATTTTCTAGATAATAATAAACATAGCAATTTTAGTTGTAAAACACATAAAGTAAAATTCTCTAGTCCTTTAGATAAAAAAATTGAAAAACAAAAAAACAAGGGAAAAAAAACTACATTCCAAGTACGAATTTAAACAGAATAGGGTACTGATTTCAAATGCGATTATATTTGAATGAGAACAAAGGGATATATTATTATCGATTTATCGGTTTAAATTTAAAAGAAAAATATTTAAAAACCGAAGCATTAGGCTTTGTAATTTGTACATGAAAATCATTAATGATTATTCAATTTTGAAACTTATAAAACATTTGTCAAGAGTGAAATCCATATAGAAAACGTATTATTAACGGAAAATAGTATTATCCTCAATTAAAAAGTGTCATAAAAGGGGAAAGTGAAGGAATGTGAAAATAAATAAAGTCAAAATTCTGCCAAAATTTCTGTAAAAGCTGTTATATAAAAAGTCACTTTTTAATTGGCAAAAGCACTTCAGGCGCTTAGCTAGAGAGTATTTCTGATTAAAAATGGTTTTTCTTACATACTAAACAAAAAGTATATTTTCATTACTTTTTGTTTGTTTGCAATATATGAAAGAATGCATTTTTATATATGAAAAAATACTATGAACTTATGAACTATACTATTATGATATTATGAACACAAAACTATCTGAGAATAAATAATATTCGGTAAACTAATATTGAAAATGATAAAAAAAAAATATTATTTTTTTTATAATGAAAAGGCATTAAGTTATTAATATGCAACGAGCATTTAACAGGTAATTTAAGTTCTTAATTTGTTATTGTCTTGGCTTAATGAAAGAAACTTTATTTTGGTAAAAATTTGGGTAAACAATATAGACTTGGACTTAAATTATTCCAAAAAAATCCTAAATATATTTTCTTCCGAAAAATTACTATTTTGCATTCCCTTTAACAAGGTTTACTTCAAATTTGGTCAAAACTGATTAAAAATGGATTTGGATTTCAAAAGATTACAACAATCAATTGTTTGAAAATTGCAATTATCTATAACAGTCCAACTTATTTTAATTTATATTAAAACATTGAAAATCTTTATACAAATTAGTAATATTTAAAAGTCTCAAGTCTTAATCTCAGTCTATTCTCAAATAAAATGTTCAAAACCTCTGTCTATCGTGGTATGAAACGGAACGAGTTCCCAGCCACTCACTGAATACAATTTCATTAAAGTGAGAATAACCTTAATAGGATTATCTAGATATAATTAAGAAGATTTCATCACATCCATTGAAAAAAAATATTTTTTTAAAGAATCTTCTAACGTTTTATATACAATTAATGTCAAAGATTGGTAATATCCACACCTGGAAAGGATTTTATATAGGTCAATGGCAACGTCTGACCTACCTATAACCCCTCATGGGGTGTGTTATGTAGTTTGGCACTACCTCTTGGCAAGAAAATAGCCTTATGGCTGTAAGACATCGTGAGAACATTTAAAACCAGCTTGTAAAAAAGCACCACTGTTCTTGTTCACGGTCTTCCAGGATGGCTGTGTTTGATTGAATAAGAAAGAAATTTCTTTAAACAGGTTGATGCAGTAAAAAAAAAATGAAAAGGATTGTTTAAAGCATGTTTGATTTTAAAGGTGTTTTAAGAAATCGGTGATATTTTTATTTAAAAAAAAAACTTATCGTTATTCTTTTCGAGTAATATAATAGCTTTAAGGATACCATGATGCAATATATTTGTGTATTGAGAATAGCAATGTAAACAAGGGTTTCAAGTATGAATGTGTACTTAAGTACTGCACGGAATTCAATATATAATTTTGGCTAACAATCTAACTAATAAAGGTTTAAAAAATATCTTAGTCCATAAAAATAGTTGCGGTTTTCTTATTGAAGCATATAATTTTGGTACACAGATTTAAAATATTCATTTATTTTCTAAAATGGTAAACGAAAAATCCCACAACAATAAATCAAAGTATGTTTGCGTTTATTCAACATAATGGAACTTAATACGTGAAGAATACACATATAGTTTTCAAAATTTTGGTATCAAGCAATTGCAGTCGTATTAATTCGATCTCTTGTTGTATCTTTATTACAATTTATGCAATTTCTCTCAAAAGGAAAGATTTAAAATAAAAAGTGTGTCAACAAGATTTGGTTTATCGCTTTACGATCATCTTTTGCACAGTTTAGGCAATTATATCGGGACCTATAGTTTAACGAGGAATCCTTACCACTAACAAACGTCCATGCCACCGCCAGGATTCGAATCAGAGGTACTAGAGCGCTTGCCAATTGGCCAACAGGCCGCGTATCAGCAGCAGGACAATATATACTTCTTTAATAATCCGCAAATGTTCAGTAGACAGTAGGTTGAGTTTCCGAATTGTTTGAAACCTGATAAATGATGAAGAACCAAGAGCTTCAATATCTATAACAAGGTGGATACTATAAACCCATAGGACAGAAAGTAGGGAAAAAAAAAGTATTAGTATCTCAGATGACAATCCTTGAGGGCATTTTTTTTTTTTCGAATTGTGGTGATGCAATATTGACTCTGTGTAGTAGTATATAGCAGTGCAATTTCAGTAATATTGAATCCGTTAAGTATCTAAAGCAGAAATTAATCTCAAGACAGTACTCATAATTTAAAAACTACAAAATAATGACCTGCATATTGATAAGGATCTTAGCTATAGATAAGTCTCGATACGCAAATATAATAATTATCATAATAATTTACACAAATTAGTTTTAATAGCCCCTTTATTTGATATTTTAACTTTGATATTTTTTTTCTTCTTTATAACTAGCATCTTTTGGCATTTAGTTGAAAAAAAATATGTTGATCATTAGGCAAACACTTTTCTTGCAGATTATTTAAATAGTAAATGGGAATCAGTAATGAGATCTTTTCGTATAATGATTTAAATAAAATGAAATGAAAAATGAACTTATTTAATGATTATGCTGAAAATTTTTTTTTATACACATAAATACGCTTGGTTATTTAAAAATAGCTTTTAATGAGTTGCATTTGTATAAATAATTGAACGCAATAATGGTAGGAACAAATGAGTAACTAAATGTAAAAGTGAAAATAATTTAAAATAAATCATTTTAAGCTTAAATGCCAAAATATTTTATTTTATCTTTTTTCTATCTAATTTATCTATATACCAAGTCGTATGTTAGGTGGAACCGCAAATAATGCGTAGAGTGATCAGGCTGGTACAATTCATAGTTATGAGCTCGGTCTAATATGCGGAATAACATGAAATTTAATAATAGACTAAAAACACATGGACTAGGATTCCATATGAAAATTAGTTTTCAAAATTACCCATTGAAATGAATACGGCCCCTTGCTTAATAAATCATAAGCTAACGGATTACAGCTATGAAATTAAACTAAAAAATTACCTTTTATTCAGGACTAGTAAATACGTATGATTGCCCGGTTACAGTAAATTTATTTAGAAAAAAAAAATATGTAGAATTGAAGATTTGAGATTTTATATAACTCGCCATGAGTAATAAAATTGTGTTAAACAAAGCAATTATTTTTATTTGAGAATTGCTAATACATTTTTTCACCTTTAATCTGACAACGTTTATTTTTAAGAATTTATTAGTGTTAGATTGAAAATAAATTGGAAATTAATACTATGAATTTTCTACCTTTTTTTTTTTTTTTTTTTTTGCATTAACCTTACCATTGGGGGGCAGTTCATTTTTACGGCAGGCATGATCTGGTATCTAAAAGTCTGATTGACATTAAAAAAAAAAAAAAACAAGATTTTTATAAAATTAAAAATAATTAATAAAAATTGTTCGTTATTTTTGGTTGTGAATTTTTTTAAACTTAAAATTTCTAAATGTTATAATTTGTAAGTTAAACTAGAAGATACACACATAAATTTCTTTTTATATATAGATTAGTTTATATCCGATATACTTCGTTATTATAAACTAGTTATTACATTCTATATAAAGCACTTTCAACAAAGGTCAGTACATGGCTGGAACACGTCGAAAAATTATTCTATACAATCCGTGTTTAATTGTCTTGCAAGTTCGTGACGCATCCAAAATAAATCTTAGAGTTGAAATACCCCCAACTATCAAATGTGGCATGAGATATCCCCACATGCAATCCCTTTCCGATTTAATGGCCATCTCATTCCTCAAATCTAACTTCATTCAACTTTTGAGTGTAAATTTCGAAGACGTATTTCTTCATCATAAGCTTTGCAATGCGCCATATTAACTTCTGTTGGTGACTTTTCATTTTCTCCGTGAATCTTCGGTCTCGTGCTTTAATGTACCTCCAACTTTTGTATGCCATTTGGGTGATTTTATTGAAGGCCGATTAAATGGCCATCTCTTTTCTCAGATCTAAGTCCATTCGACATTTGAGTGTAAATTTTGTAGATCAATTTCTTTGGCATAAGCATTGCAAAGCGGCATATTAACTTCTATTGGCTACATTAGGTAATTTTTATGAATCTTTAGTCTCATGTTCAATGTTGCTCTAACATATTTTAAGCCATTTGGGTGATTTATCGAGCTACAGATAGGTAGAGAGAATAATTATACTTGATAAAGAGAAAGATTTTACGATCAGAAACTAGTAAATAAGTAACTTCCAATTAAAAGATGTTAATGCAGTTTAAAAGACATTCGAAGTTTAAAAGACATTCACTTTAACATTCGAAGTTTTAATTTCAGAAAATATGCAATATTATCTAATAATAATAATCTATATTTATATAGTTGCCAGAATTTACCTCAAAGTAAAACCTACAGCAACCATTAGAATTGATTCGTAGATATATAACAAAGAGAAAATGAAAATTCAGTTACAACAAATGAAAAATGAGAGTTTGCTTACATAAATAAATTAATAATAGGTTTTATTTGCTTATGAGTAAGCAAAAATAATTGTAAATGAGTGGAAGAAATACATTTTTTGGCTTATTTTCATAGCCGACGTTTCTAAAAGCAAAATTCCCATTCCCACGTATAGAGATTCAAATCCAATATTGAATTAAAGAAAGACAATGCTGATGCTATCTCTTTTTTTAAGGCATTACTTATTTGACTTTAAAATTAAGCCTATAAATCATTATCGAATCGAATATATTGAGTTTTATCAGCAGAATATTTTACATTCACGCTTTATTAATGCTTCTTATTTCAAGTCTGATTGTCTCAGATATTTATGGTTTAGAAACTTATATATGAAGCTGATATGGGGGAAAAAAAAAAAAAAAAAAAAAAACCCGCCATATTGTATTAGTTGTATCTGATTATGCTAATTTAAAGATAAAAAAAAAACTTTTTTCATATTTTTTAAGAAAAATGTGATGGCATGAAAAATGGAGCCGAATTGAAATTATCATGAACAGAAAAACTTTGGCAAATATTAAAGACTTATAAAGAAAAATTCAATAAAAAAAAAATATTTTAATTTATAAAAGTAATTTTTTATTATTAAAATTTTTAATATATAACAATATAAAACAGTAAATAATTATTTATTCCTAATAATGCCGTTACAGCAAAATGTTTCAAAAATTAATTTTCATTTTCGTATTTACATGGAACGTCTTTATATTAATTTTTATTTCTACCGTGTTTTACATGAACTTTTTAACCTTATTAATATATTTTTCCCTTTACCTCACCTTTGAAAAGTCAGAAAAAAAAAAAGAGTTCAGATGAATAATATTATTAAGTAAATAACTTATACGAACCTTATTTAAACTAAATATATATTTTCAGTTTTCCTTTGAAAAAAAAAAAGTGTGAAGGGAAAAAAAAAAAAAAAAAACCACTTCAAGTTGATTCCAATGGAAAATAATTACTCAGGATTTCGCTGCCTTCTTAAATGAAAAGAAACCATTCCGATACAATTCCTGCTTCGGGTTAAACGTCCTTTCACAACACCCCTACTGGGAAAAAGCGAGAAATTTTTGCGCATCAAAAAATAATAATAAATCAAAAGGAAATATCCTAGATACTTTCCTGCGTTCTCATCATTCGAAATAGCTGAATTTCCCATCGACAAACATCCAGGCTACCAGGTTAACATCAGAATGTGATGGTGGGGCACCCTAAGAAAACCCGCTATCTCACTCTCCACCTGGCCGACAGATGGCGCTGTTCATTACCTGATGGAACATTTATTTATTATGTAGGTCAATGGCTGACTTCGTATTTAAAGGAATACGAAGGTTTCGAGGTCTATAGAGATGTTCTGTTTGTGTCGAGAAAAGATAGCGAGTTTTATTTTGCTTTTGTAAACGCCATTTGGAACTAATTTCTTTTTGAGGTAAGTACTTGCTTGAGAGTTTTTCTTGTTGGTTTTTCTCGTTCTTCTCTCGATAGTTCTGCAGCTTTAGTAGCGCGGAAAGAAGTGTGGCATGGGGTCATATGGTTTTGTTACCACACATTTAGTAAAATACTGCACAAAAATACTTGAAGTTTAAAATCTTGGTTAGATCAAGTACTAGCGCTAGCCATCTTTAAAACATGGTGTTAAATGGTGTCTTAACATAAAATGTTTCTAAAATATCTCTTTTTAATTAATTTTTTTAATCTATATATTAAAAGTCCTAAGTTTGGACTAAATAACAAATGTTTATAATTTGCAAAAAAAAAGATTAGATATAATTTTAGTGCATTGGTTTACATGAATTGAAAATGGTTTTTCATAATTAAACGAGTAGTTTATAATAAATATTTAAACTTTGATTGTCCTTAATCTTTCTTAAATAACTGTAACAAACAATTTAAATTTGCATCAATAATAATTTATATGTTAAGCTCTATATCCATTTCATATTTGTGAAACAATTTACTTCTCTTAGTAGGGACGTCTTTTCAATTTTTTTTATTTTAATTCAAATTATTTTTTAAAAAATAAATAAAAAACTAGAATTAATGATACAAATTTATTGTATACTTAAAGCCTTACTCGGAGGCTTATTGAGATAAAAGCAATAAAAATTAATCTATGTTATTTTACAAATGAATTTATGAGTTATATTTAGCATCTAAAACAGCATAAGCATTTTTTAATAGGGCACTTAACCACAAATTTATCTTTTAAAAAAGACACAAATGATATTATTATGAGTACAGTTCAATGATCAAAAAAGGGAAACGTCATTTAGATGAAAATTTGTGAAGCAGAAGTCATAATATTTACCAATTCTTAACCCACACTACTTTTATTTATCATATTTATCACTTGGGAAACTATTCGGCCTTCGCTACTCTTGCCTGTTGACTTCTCGCTGCATTCATGGTCAAGGTCTTTTTTATTTATTTATCTCTGCTTTTTGCAGCTCAGAAGCCTTGTTTTTTTGTGTTGGAAATGATTGGAAAGAGATTTATATGGTTAACGACGGAGCTAAAACGTTGAAATTTATTGCAATATCTTTCATGCTTTTTAGTGAAATGTATTATTTTATGGCATTAATCGTTAAGGATAGTATTAAAATAATTCTATGCTCTGAATGTTTTTAGAGTAAGTAAACTTTATATCAATCTGTTTTGTGAAAGATTCAGAGCATAGAAGTAAGCAAGTTTTTTTTTAAAGAGGTAAAATGCAAAATGGAATTTAAAAACTATCTTTGAAAACACAACAATAATATGTAATTTTTTGGTAAAAAAAAAAATAATATTGTTATCATGAAAGATCGTCAAAAATAAATGTTTCAAGGTTAATTCGAATGAAGTTGTTGTAAGAACATTAAGCATTTAAAGAAAAGTATTGTTGCCCTTTTTATTAGATAAACTTTTTTAATTCTCATTTAATGACTGTAATTCGATACCCAAAATAAAAGAGAAGATAATAAATCATGCAAATTTCAAAAAACGTCCTCTAAGTTTTTTTTTTTAAATTTATTAAAACTGTTTTAATTCCTTTTTGTCTTTTTTAAATAAACTAATCCTTTACAAACAATGAAATGATGGATTGGCGAAACATGATTAGAATATAAAACTGGTTATTATAGGTTACAAATAATAAAATAAAAAAAACTCAAAGTTAAAAGAGATGACGTTCGTTTTAAAATAAATTTATTATAAAAAGTAAATATTCTAATAAGAAGAAAGAAAAGAAAAATAAATTATTTTTAATAAATATTGACTAGAAATTTTTTTTTTTCAAATAATAATTTTAAAAAAAACTGAAAAAAATTATTTTTGATCCATAAGAACATTCACGTATTTCAAAATATATTACAGTTATAATATATTTAATTAAAATTTAAATAATAAAAATAATTAATAAATATAATAAATGTTTAAAATATATTATATTTATAATGCATTTTAAATTAAAATTTAATTATGTTTTTAAATTATCAAGCATTAGTTTTTTTATTTCTAAAATTAAATATGGGAGGGTTTTTAATAATTAATATTTTCTTAAATATTTTATTTAGTAATTAATACATCAAATATTTTATGAAATAACTAATATTTTATGTAGATTAAGTGCATTGAAAGTAAAATGAATCTTTAAAATTTTGTTGTTATATTATATCAGTTTATAATATGTATATTTACTTATTTTAATATATTGCATATGTATATTTTTATTTGAATAGAATAAGACAGAAAAAAAAACCACATCAAAGAAATACAAATTTTTCTAATTCGTCAGCATATTATAGTAATATTAAATGAGGTAGAATATTTTTATTGGTATAAACGAATTATATTAATTTCATTTAAATGATTAACAAATTTTCACTCCAATTCATGTTTAAATATAAAGCGCATAAAAATTGAAATGGTTTTTACTCAAGTCAGATAGTGCACATTCTTTTTACAACTAACTGATAATTTATTTTAAATATTATACGCATATTAACTATTTCTGAAATTGTTTTAGAAAATATAACATATTAAGCGAAACAGTTTCAGGAATATATTTAAATATATATAATTATTTATGCCAGTTTTTGAAATTTAATTTATTAAAATTTTATAATTTTCAATTATTAATACTTGACGTAGTTATACTTGAATTAATTTACAACATTTGTTCAAACACTATTCGAAAAACTTCATTATGAAATGTTTCTTTCACGCAATTATGTTAATATTCATATATATATATATATAATTTTGTTGAATAATACTATCTACAATAAATTAGTCAGTAAGAAAATTTAAATTTACAATCGAAATTTTATTTGATCATTTTGGAAAAATCTTAGCTTACCCAACAATGGCGCCTTTAGTTTCTACCGCTACGATGTTAAGACACAAACAGAGTGCAACCACTGTCTCTGCTCGTTTATCATTCAATGACACCATCTTCCATGAAATTGCCATTTTTTTTTTTCAGATAAATTTTTTTTTTTAATTATTTTAATGCCAACATCTAGGAATTTATTATTATTTATTACACCTCTTTCACGTTATCAATTCGCCGAATATGTTGCCATCGTTTAATAAGAACTCTTCTGAATGAATGGAACTATACTCCGTCCTATTACAAACATTTGTCGTAAATTTCAGACCACCAAAAGATTTGATAAGATAATTTCAAATAGTAGTCAAAGAATTTTTTTTTTTCTTCCAGTTGGCAGCATTGACCTTATAAAAACAACATTAAATTGAATTTCAGTTGCACACACATTTTGATGAAAGTTCAACCATCACTTTTAAATTTTTACTTTCTTGCTTTTTTTTTTTTTTTTTTTTGTCTTGACCCTATTCGCTTATGACCCTTCATATCATTGAACTCTTTTTTTTTTTTTTCTCATTTATTGAGATACTAAAGATCCAAAGTCTGCAGAGTATCTTAACCTTTTCGATAGTTGTGAAACAGACAATTCTTTTTTTACTACATATGCGAGTGTGTATAAAGTAAACAAACTTACGATTTTTTTTTTTAACTTGTTACGAAAATTTAAGTTTTTCCAAGATAAATTTATACGCAGATGTTCATTAACAAGATAATTATATAATTTAAATTTATAATTTTATAAAATTATATTAAAAATTCAGGTTAACATTCATACCTTTTATCCTATTAACGCACAGTTAGGGTGCAGGAGAGCTAAGGCTCGAATCCACTATTGCGGTTCATTATAGGCATCTGAGTGGTGTAAATGACAGTCAGGCAACTGTTTTCTTCCCTACGATAGACAAATGTGGGGGATAGAATTATACAAATACATAGAATTAATCTTAGAGAATTATATGAATTATATTAACTACTCAGGTTACCATTCATATCTTTTATCCGATCCATAAATAGTTAATGTGCAGGGAGAGCTAAGGCGCGAATCCACTATTACCTTTCATTGTAATCATCTCAATGGTGTAAATGACAGTCAAATAGCTGTTTTCTTCCTACAGCACAAAAATGTGGGGAAATTACCCCTTCCACTCGGAATGGAATACCTTAATAATAATTATTATTGTTCGACGGATTATTCCGTCATCTAAAATTTGAATATGAGTTTCATCTTTGTACGAAAAATAACAAAAAAATGTTATTCACTATTTATTTTAAATTTACTACAAGACTAAAATTTATTTCCATATTCTTTAAATAAAAATTTAATAAAATCGTGCCGAAAAATTATATGTTAGCATTGTATAGATACCACATTCCATCCTATTTGAGGGATTTATTAGATAAAGCATATATTTAAAAAATGCTCAATCTAATTTTTTTCTTCATTTACTTGTATTCTCTTTTTCGATGGAAAATTAAATGTTAAATACATTAAAACTATTTTTTATTATTATATATTGTATTATAGTATGCTCTTCTTCATTGGCGCAATAGCCCCATGGCTGTCAAGGCCGTCTGCCTATTGGCAGATTTCGAGACAGAAGATGTTTTCTTTTTTACGGGGTAGGGTTATCAACCCTACGCCCAACACTCATATTAGACCGGGACCTAAACTTTAAAGTATATTTCGAAGCACTACAAATATCCATGGCACCGTCGGGACTCGAACCCGAAACCTGTAGCACCAAGCGCTAGTAACTCGGCTTTGCCCCACTATTGTATGTAGTATATTTAAATATTGTATGCAACAAATATCGAATTATGAATCCAAATTGCATAAAAACAACGATTAGAGCATTCTATCAGCAGTCAAGACGTGATATTTGATTATTTAAACATGAAAAAATATTGAAGAATAACTTTTTTTATCTAAATATGTTTGAATAATTTTGCTGACAAATTTTAGTTTTTCTGACCTCGTATTCAATGCTAATTTTGTCCCTTTTTTTGAATATGACATATACATAACCTGTAGAATTTCTTGACGCAACCCACCATAAAAAGTCCAGATAATCAAGAATGCTTTTTTTATGTATTTATTTTGAATAGGTGACTTGAACTCATTTTTCCTTCACACTAGCTACATAACAATGGGTAATATTTACTGCAGTTGACAAAAATAAAAATATTTATATAAATTAGTATTTGGATTCTTTTTTTTTTTTTTTTCTTTCTCTGATTTTGTAATACTTGTTTTAAAAAAACTAGAATTGCAGAAGTTTATACCACTAAAAAAAAAAAAAAAAAAAAAATAAACTAAACTTCATAAAAAAAAATAAACATAGAATTGCAGAAGTTTAAACCACTAAAAAATTTTCTTTATAAAATAAATATTACTCAATTACAGTAGCAGGTACTTAAAATACATAGAAATTTTTAAAAACCTTTTTGATTTGTATCCAAATTTCAGTTATAATATCATTCAATTACAGTAGGTACGATGCTACTTTTGATTTGGTATTTTTTTTAAATCAAGATAATCAAGAAAAAAAATAAATTAAATATTTTGATTAATTTTTTTTTTGTAAGTTGCTTCAATTGATTACTAATTTAACAAAATTTATATTTATAAAAAAAAAAAAGTAGATATTCTGGAAAAATCACAGAATAAGGGCCGCTGAGATTTGGCGTCAAAAATTCTTTTCGTCAAACTGCGTCAAAAGAAGAATTGAGATTGTAAGTCAAGTGAATTGTAAACAGTAGAAGAAATCCGGGTTTCCATATCTGGCGGAATATCGCTCAATTGGCGTAACAAAAAGTCGCCAAATCCAAACGGCCCCTATTTTGCGATTTGCCCGATTTTTAATCATATTGTGGAATTCACAGTGATTTCAATTTGTAGTAGTCAAAGTTGAAAAATAAAACACCCCACATAAAACATTTCTATATTTCATCCATCGAAAAAAATGATTTTTTAATCTCATATTAAATTATTACAAATTTTGTCATTATTTAATATAAATGACTTTATAACAATAAAATTAAATATACAAATCTTATTATACGTACAATTATTAGTAATATATGTATATTACAGTTTTGTGCTAATATTAATTTTCAAGTAATATATATTCAACAGAATTAAGTATTTTTAAACTTTCAGTTTTTTTTTGTGTATTTCATATTGAATTAAAACAGTAAGTAAAAATAGAAATTTCCTCTTTTTTTAATGACATACATTTTAACTTACAAGCTTCACGCTCAAAGGAAAGTAATGTTTTAAGATAGCTTTGAGCAATGCATTGTTTTACAGGGTATCATTTAACTGATTTTATATAAGACAAGTACAATTTTATACAGATTAAGGTTAGTAGAAAACTAACAAAGAAAAAACTGTATAATTTCGTTATTTTTAAGGTTTCTGTCAAAAGATGCCGGTAAGGTATTCAGGTCGCGTTAATCCAATACCATCTTGTGATTAACTATCACAAAAAAATTAAATAGTAATTGCTTTCATTTTTTTTAAATGTGCTGCAGAAAATATAAGATTTAAAGTAAAAAAAATTATTGATCTAGAATATCTTATTTGCATTAAAAACAAAAATTATAATCCGATTACAATTTTAAAAAGAAATGCAATTTAGAATAGATTATTTTTATTAAAACAAACAATAAACTTAAAAAGCATTTTTTTAAAACTTTTGACTAAAAGATACGAGTTGGAACAAAACTTAATATTTAATCCATTTTGGTATGCTTTAAAATTTTAATTAAAAGAAACTAGAAATAAGAATAAGAAGATATTGTTTCGCTTGTGGATCTGGATATTTTAAAAGAGCTTAAAATATGTGTATATATATATAATAAAATTAAACACAGATTCAAAAAGAAATTTAATCATTTTAAATGGAAGAAAGAAATTTGAATTAAATGTCGAACTAAAATTAAATCGGTCATTTTTTGCACGCTTTAGGTTAATTAAACCAAGACAGTTTAAAGCTGACATCGAACCATGTCATGCTACCACCAGGATTTGAACCTCAAACCAGTGGTACCAAAGGCCAGAGCGCTAGCCATTGACCATCAGGCCGCTTTGTATTAAGATTAATAATTGCATAGTAAAATTGTAATTACCAAAAAAAAAAAAAAAAAAAAAAAAAAAAAAAAAAAAGAACAGTAGCTATTTATTGAATAAACTTTATATTTTGCAGGATAAAAATAAAATGAGATATATTTTTAAGAGATGGCATTTGTGATAAATAAGACTTATCGGTATATATAAGACGTAGTTACCGATAAACCGAATTCTTATGTATGTTAAATCAAATTCTTACATAGGTTTATAAAATTATCGGCATAGATTAGATTATTTTTATAGGAACAAAGGTTTTGTCAAATTTTGAAGTCAACAACATTTTTTTTCATAAAAGTACTGTCATTGTCATATCTATTTTAAATAATAATTATTATCTTCATTAACTAATCCATTTTTTTCTATATATTTTGTAGAAAGTTGAATCATGCAGTTGAAGAAGATACTAGTAGTTTTCGTCGTCACAGTTTGCTTCGCTGTGATTGAAGCCAACAACTACCCTCCGCAGCACAATATAAAAGTGGTACACAAAGAAGTACCAGTCTACCACAAGGTTGCAGTACCAAAAAGCCATACCCGGTGCCGAAATACATTCCTGTTCCCAAAATTATCCATGTACCCCACCACGTGCCTGTCCGTTCAGGGTTCCAGTGGTGAAGACCATTCCTAAGATCGTGAATGTCCCCAAGGCCATTCCTGTTCCAAAGATCGTTGCAGTGCCAAAGTCCGTCCCCATTGGTGTACCGTTCCCGGTGCTGAAAGCAGAGGCTGTTCCCATCTACAAGCCTGTTCCAGTACCAAAAAGCAGTGCCTGTACCTTATCCTGTCAAGGTACCCAAGTATATCCCTGTACCCGTGCACAAAGTAGTGAAAGTCCCTAAGCCATTCCACTACCCAGTCAAGGTTCCCATCTACAAGCAAATCATTGTGAAGAAGAAAGTCGAGGTGCCCGTACCGTAAGTTTCAACATCTTTTCTGTTTTTTTTTTTTACTTTGTTTCTTGTTTTCTTGTTACTAAAAATTTCCATAATAATAATAAAAATGCGTTAGATCAGTAAAACTTGCAAATTTATAAATAGATTTTTTTTTTTTTTATGCTCGACTGATCAGAGCTCATTTCCTTAGAAAAAAAAAATTAAAAAGAATAGTAGCTTTCTACAAAACGACTTTCAAGGAAAAGTGTTTTAAAATTTTTAAAACAGGAATTGTATAAGAAAAAAATTGCAGAGGTGCTTAAAATAATCACAGATTAAATAGTTTGTCGCTCTACGGTCATTTTCAACACACTCTGGGCTAATCAGACCGGAATCTACACTTTAAAGTCGATTCCGAATCACTAACGAACATCCATCCCACTGCCCGGATTGAACCTGAAACATGTGGTACCAAACGGCTTGAGCGCTAGCCAATTGGCCATCAGGCCGCCACAGATTAAATCATTCCACAAATTTGCCACAAATTAATTTCTTAATTAAATTAATTAATTCGACACAGATAAATTAAATTAGCCGCAGATTAAATTATTATTATTATTATTCCAATGATTTCTACTTAAATACTGAAAGTCTTTCAGTTTCTATTATCAAGAAGAGAAATTTAGTTCATGGCTTTATGCATTCAATACTCCATAAAATTAAAAAATTCAAATAACATTTTTAGATCGTTAACATATTTTTAAAGGCATATGGTTTACTGATTTAAAGAGACATAATGACATAATTTTTTAAATCTTTTACTAATTTCAATTAATAATGAAATTCTGATTTTAATATTGTATTTAACATTAATTTGTTTATTATATATTTGAAACAATTTTTGGCAAATTCATCAGCAATTTATCTAAATGTTATTATTATTATTAGAAAATATTTATAAGAAAATATTTAAAGGTCACATATTAAAGTAACGATGGTTCCAATCTTCCTTTGGAAATTTATACTAACTATTCATAAGTTATAAAAGTGTTTGCATAAATGATTAGTTTTGCAAGAAAAGATTCAATGTTTGTTTTTGTTAGCTGTCATTACTTTTAAGCACATGTATTGATTAATTAATTGAGTAATTAAACTCATTTTATATGAATAATAATATTTCAAATTTATTTTAATTTTGTACTATATATATATATATATATATATATATATATATATATATAAAAAAAACCTTCTTATATATATATATATATATATATGTACACAACTAACAAAAATAAAATAAATGGTTCGAATATCGTAGTAAAATAACATTTAATTTAATTTAAAAACGCTGGAAATCTTTTTTAAAACGCTGGAATGGGTAAAACAACATTTTGCCTTGTTAAAAAAATTGAGGGCCTCAATTATTAAAAGTTTGAAAACACTGCCACAATTGCATACATAACACACAAATGACAAAGCATCATTATTTAATATCTGCATGATATTAACATATTTAAAACTCTGTCGATCACAAACGACACATTCGGATCTCCATCAAAGCATCGCCGAATCTTCCAGTCGATTACATGTTTACTGTTATCGCTGTTTTCCCCCTAACAGCTATCGTTCGTTCTCTTGTTCCCGGATTTACCGCCATTAACATCTCACATCTTGTACTCAGGCGACGCATTCGCTTGAACGGAATATGACGAAAACGGATTCGTGGGTCAATTAAATGATGAATTAAAAAAAAAAAAAATTAATGACTTGAAAAAAAAAAAAAAACGAGTTGGTAAAAAAAAAAAAAAAACTTGACTTGATTCCATTAGATGCCGCAATGATTGGCAACATGTGATGCTGGTATCTCAAACGACCTTTTTTTTCCTTACCGTAGTCTAGTTAGGAATAACGAACATGTTGATATGTATTCTTATTGATAACCCGAGAGTGATAACATTTGCAATACAATTTTTGGTGGTATTGTTTGAATTGATAGGAGTTTTATGTTAATTACGTTGGATAAATAAAAAGTACGTATTCAACCTTATCTACTGTTACCCTAAATATGAAGCTGATTCTTTGGTGGCGTGTGTTGAAGTCACTGTTTTCAAAAATGATGAAACTCGGTGACGATTGCGAAAAGAGTACGTAAGCATCTCGTATTTCTCAAAGTTGACAAAACAATAGCATTCATGAAAATTTAATAACACTAATAAATAAATAGAAACTATAAAAACTTAATAAAACTGATAAATAACTGGAAACTATAAAAACTCAAATGATAACAGATTTAAAAACTCAAATGATGAAGGATTTTGGTACAAATGAGATTTTTTTTTTTTCTTATTCGATTCGCAAAAAACCTTGAAATCCCTCGAGAAATTATTTCTGAAATATTTTCATTATTATTTAATGATACAGTCGAAAATTAATTTTAATGATTGAAAGACACAGATCACAGTAAATTTTATATCTTTTGATACACTGAATTAGCTATTTTTTACAGTTTCCATGTTTTAAAAAAAAGGAAAGCAAAACAATGAAATAATAATTTGATGAATAAATTCTTTTTTTTAAATATAATTAATTGATTATATTCATGGACCTGTAAAATTGACTATTAATTTGATTTAAAAAAAATAAACATGATAATTAGTATGTTAAAAAATTGCTAAATTTATGAAAATAAGGTAATTAATAAATATGGATTATTTTATATCAGGTATTAAATTTCAAAACCCTATCTTTCACCATTTCTGAGAAAAAGTACATCAAATTGGTGAATTTAACATGGCGGAGATAGGACTTACGCGGTCTCTTTAAATGGATTACACTGAACGTTGAAGTTTAATAAGAAAAAAGAAATAATTAACCGATATAAAAAAAAAAAGAAAAAAATTTTTTAATACTGGTACATTGTTATCCTGTCATTCATTTCGAACAAGATTTCCGAAGTTCCACAAGTTTAGTCGTGCGTTATGTAATTAGTCACAACGAATGTTATTAATATCGTCAAAGTTACAAACTATGAATATGTGGGTCAAAAGATAGAGAATGCTCATTTCGCATGTTATCACCTTTCGGAAATATTTTTAATTTCAAAAATACAAATTTAGTTCCCATTCAATTTTTTTTTTTTTTTTTTCTAAATTCAATTTACACAGATATGCAAACACATTTTTGTTTGAAAAATTAATTATTATTACGCATATATTTAAAACGAATTTATTTTTAAACAATTTAATTTTTTTAATACGAAATGAATACAATTTTAAACTGGAAGGAATTAAATTTACAATTAAAAATTATTTAATTTTATGAAAATATTAAGATATACATCTTTTAAGAGAGTAATTTATATAATTATTGTTAAAAAAACGTATTTTGTCTATAAAGAATTATAGCGGTCTGGCTCTCGGTGCCAAAGGTCTCGGATTTGAGTCCCGGCTGAACCATGGCTGTTTGTAGTAGTTCAGAATCCACTTTAAACGGTAAGTGCCGGTCTAACAAGACTGTAGAGCGTTAGGCGTAAGGTTGAGAACCCTACCCCGTAAAAAAAAGCTTCTTCTGTTTCGGAATCTGTTATAGCCTAACATGGACTGTAGTGCCAGGTGTTAGTTTAATAAAGAATTATAGTGGTTGAAGATTCAATATTTATGCTTTTATTTTATTTTAAAAGGCTGCACTAATAAAAAGTCATAAACAAATGTTCTATAAACTTTAAACAAAAACGCTAATTTAAAACGATATGGAGTTCATATATGGCATCTTGAGAGGCAAAGAAAAAAGCTCGATACAACTGACGACTATCTGAATCCTGTTTTCTAATGAATGTTTAACAGTGGTAATTTTAAATTACAAAATAAGATTGGAAATAAATGATTTTGTTTAAATCAACAAAATTACAAACAGAATAATTTTACTTGCTATACATTAATTTCTTACTTTTGTTAATATTAAAAATTTTTTTTTCTTGTTTCGGTATATTTTCTTTCCTAAAACTATTCGAGTGTTCAATATGAAAAGCTATTATATAAAATTAATTGAAAAAGGACTATATCTATTGTATAATTATATCTTAATCTATTAAACATAATATTTTTATTAAAAGTTATCTAAAAAGTAATGTGGAAAAAATGTGTAGAATGCTTTTTATAACGGATGTGTTATGTAAACTTGGCATAGTTATTCAGATAAAATGAATATTCAGTATGGTGCAAATATAACAGCATATTTATGAAACTAAACAAAACCACTTTATTCCTCACAGCTATATGATTTGATCGTGAACTCAAAATTTATTTACTTTAAGAGCAAAATAGACATCAAGATCGATTTTCTGTCCCATTTATCTCATTTGAAGGAGTTAACCCAACAATTTCCTCACATTATATTACCAGTTTATTTTAACCCACATTTCCATAGACAACAACAGCAAAAAAAAAAAGCATCCACCAGAATTTTAAAATAGTGGCAAAAATAATTAATTATCATCTCATCAAACACCTTCTTCCACCTCTTGGCAAAGTCCGTCTTGCGGTTCGCTCTGCAGTAAGTGTAACAGGAAAGACTATTGGTGTTTAAAACCCGATGGTGTATTTTAATGACGAGTTGTGTTTGAATGATCGGCCTTCGTGTTTCTTGATCCATCCATAATTGAGTGAAATGTGTCTGGGAAAAGTTATTGACACCGTTTTTCAAAGGCGCAAAGAAAAGTTTGTTGGATGTAGGTCAGGAAGAGAAATGAGCCATTTTATTATGAAACGGTCAATCAGAGATTCACATGAATATCGGTCTAATGGTTCATGTAAATGAAGCAGTATCGTTTTAAAAAGATATAAGAAATAAAACAAGACTCAAACCAAATGTTATCCGTATTTGGTATGAATTTTGGTTCTAAATTGCGTTTTGTTAGATTCTTTAAATAATTTGTTTGGTTTGTTCTAATTGAAATGGTTTCTATTAAAAAAATCAAAATTTTGTTTGTTCTTTAAACAATTTGTTTAGTAAGTTCTAACTGGAATAGATTCTATTTAAAAATAATGTTTTGTTTGGTTCTTTAAAATTTGTTTAGTTAATTCTAATTGAAATGGTTTCTATTAAAAATAACGTTTGGTTCTGTAAACAATTTGTTTAGTTAGTTCTAATTGGAATGACTTCTATTAAAAAAATAACGTTTTGTTTGGTTAGGAATGGTTCTATTTAAAAAAAATAACGTTTTGTTTGGTTAGTTCTAATTGAAATGTTTTTATTCAATTAGGTCTTATGTAGCATTCTACTTTATAAAGAATGCAACTTGATCTCTAAATGAAATATTGAACTGTTGTTGAAAGATCAACAACGAAAAGAATAAAAAAATATTTTTATTCTTTTTACTCAAATACTACACAAAAATGAATTTATTATTTGTTTTTTTTTTTTCTATCAATGAAATCTTGAGCAAAATATTTTTACCTACATCAATTTGCATTTAAAACTTATAAATTCAAGGTAGCTCTATCAAGTTAAACTACACAGAAAAGCGCTGATTTTTAACATTAAATTACAAGATAAGTCTATGTTTATTAAAAAAACAGGGTGTCATTAAAAATAGACACGTTGATGATTTTTCTGACATTCTAAAAGCATTCACATCATAAAAAATATTTGAAATCCACTCATTTCTGAAGTACATTAAATCAAACTTCATAATATACTATTACAAATTTTTTAAGAAAGACATAAAAAGCTATTATTATGTTTTAAGAAGAATGAGAATTTTTACTAATAGTAAACTAAAGAAAAAAATTTAATTTAGTAAAATACTGTAATTTTACTGATGCATGGTGAATTATGATGTACTTTAAGCAACACTAATGTGTCATTTTTTAATTTATTAAAAAAAAAGCAGATTAATATGAATTTTCTTTACTTTCTTTTTAGTAAGCATCTTTAAGAAGTATTAAGTAGCTATTCAGCTTTAACAATGGAGGAGTTGAGAACAATTTAAGAACAACTTTCATTAATACTCTAAAATGTTTCGATATTAGAAGGTTTAATCTGCATTTAGAGAATTAAAATTTCATCAGATTTCATCACTTTTCCCTTCTTTTAAAATACTGCACTAAAGAAAGCATTAACTGTTAATCCTCTTATACTAAACTGTTAGAGAAGTAGGCCATTCTCATGTAGCTCACGGTACGAGAAAATAACTTTACTACGTTATTAATATTTTATGTAAAGTTCATTGGATGGAAACATTAGCTGTACTCGTAAAATATTTGAGAAAAGAAAAATTAATAAGCAAAGGTAATTTGTTTACGGTTACGATTATTTCAATGTGAGAAGATTGTGAAAGGATTTAATTTATTGTTTAAATTCAAAAATAAAAATAACATTAAAAGAGTTTTGGGTAAAACAATACAACTTTATCAGAAAGCTGTTATAATTGAACAAAAACCCTCATTCGTGGCCCAATTGTAGTGTGCTAAAGGGATAAAGTAAGAATTCAGCAACATCTTCATTTGTTGTCATTGCTTTTAGAAACGAGACGATTCTATAATGATTACTGCCATGTAGTGTTACGTAACCACAACAATTAGGTTGTCTTGTGGAAGTTTTTTTCCAATACCACAAAAGTCCTGCTAGATTACTTTTCTTTGATCGATAATCCATGAACTATTCGAAATATATGTTAGTGGGACACGAGGTCCTGATGGCCAATAATAATAATAATAATAATAATATCGTTTAAATATTTAAATAGTTTTTGCTGAGTTTGTTTAAAAATTTCAACTTGATGATTTTGAAATCAGTAGCTTTTTGTCTTGATGATAATCAGTATCTCGATTAGTAGCTTTGTGACACGATTTTTATCTGTAGCTTTTTAATTACCAATTATGTCTATAAATCGAACTGAAAAAATTGATTAAAAATTTTTGAAAAAGATAAAAATTATAGCTATGTTATAGCAATTTGTAGAACGTTTATACATAGCATTCCCTATAAAATTTTACTACTTTAAAATAAAGAATATAAAAATAATGTTTAAAAAATGATTTTTAAAATTATTTGCCCATTTTAAAGATAAATGTGATCATTTTAGTTATTCTGTAAATGAAAACTATATTTAATAAATAAATAGTTTTACATGATGTGAGATGTAATCTAAAAGAAGTCATTTGCGATTGCCTATCATTAATCTAGTCATAATTGCTGCTGGCAAAGCATGCTTCTAGATCCTTATTATGTATAACAGTAGTCACATTAATGTCACACATGAATCATTACCATACATACATTTTGACTTAATAAGCATTTGTTTTTAATTGTTCGTAAGATTATGGTTATTTCATTCTTTCATCAGTTGACAAAGCATGTATAAGCGAAACAAGTAATGTGAGAACACATTTGTAAAGAGACTATTTATAATGTATCCATAAACATAGTTACTGACCTCAAAAAAATTCATTTACATAAGACATATTTATAATTTTATGTACTGTTCAATTATTTTTATTTTATTCAATTGTAAATTAATTTCAAGAACAAAGTATTAGTAATTAACTTCATTGTTATTCCTTGTTTATTTAAAGATTGCCAAGATGTAATTGGAAATAAATGCTAATGATTTGAAAATTATAAAATGCTAATTTGTGATCACCAAAAGTTTTATATATATATTGTATGTGGAGGGGGCAATGCATATGAGAGTTAGCTTAAATACAAGTGCACTAATTATGCAATTATACTATCATAATTATAATTAATTCAGTTAAATTGTAGAAGCCTTTAGCATTACTTTGGAAAAGGAAAGAAAATTGGAGATCTATTTTATTTTAAAAATCTGTTCGGATGAAAATAAATTATGAAATTTTAAATATATCCCTTTAACATAAAATTATTCATATATTTCAAATAAAAAATTTAAATTTTTTCAGATTTAAAACCATTTGTAAAAATGCATGAAAATTGATTAGGGTCGTAGAGAAAATAAAAATTAGTTTTAACAAATTGTTTATTTTTTACTGCATATACTAATCTATTGCCACTTATTTACAAATACAAAACATTTTTTAATTTATTTATACATTGAATTAACCTTTTCAAATCGATTCCTAAAATATATTTAATTAATATATCAATTTATAATTATATTTAATTTATATATTACATTAATATCCATTAGTATATTAATAAAAAGTTTTTATTTAATCTTCTGTCCATTCTGCTTATTGGAAAAGAGAAACAATTTTTAAAAACATTCCTATTTACTAATAGTATTGCTAATGCATATGAAAATTTCAAACAACTTTTAACCAAAATATTATAGATTGTATATTAATTATTACTAATGTAGATATTTAATTTAAATATTATATTATTTTATCAAATATAAAATAAACTATTTCACCTCGTTTCAAAAACGAAAAGATTTATATTGGTGCATGCGAAAAGATCATTCGGTTTCAATCTTGTATTAATGAGCAATACAGCTTTTGAGATTATGACGGTTGTAATTATTTGTTGCTGTCATGTGTCTATCACATGTGAACATGAAGTTGTCTTGAAATGAGATCCATGACATTTATAAAAACACAAGGGAAGAAACTATGCAGGTTGGTACGTTAGATGAAGAAACTAGAAAACTGATTGAAAATACTAAATGAATTTCATTGATAGAAAACTGTGACTGTGTTGCGATTTTTGTTAGTATTTCTAATATTATATAGATATCGAACTTGGGGAATGTGCTTGTAGTCTGGTGACTAATATTTATTTCATAATTATTATCTTTTCAACTGGCTTAATGATTTGTGGTTTTTCTTCTTCATTGGCGCAAAAGCCCCATGGTGGGCCAAGACCGTCTGCCTATGGCAGATTTCGAAACTATTTTATGTTTTCTACTTACTGGGTTAGGATCGTCAGTCTTATGCCGTACAGTCATATTAGATTGGGATCTACGGTTTAAACAGGATTCCGTACCACTACCAACATCCATGGAACCGCCGGCACTCGAAGCCGAAATCTGTGGCACGAGCGCCAGAGTGCTAGTCGCTCGGCCATCAAGCCCCATTTGTGGTATTTATGAAGCATATAAACGAGGTCTCACATTCTTCTTTTAAAATCAGTGAAAAGGACATGTTTGCACGATAAATTGATATTCGTGATCTGATTTCAGTTTGGTTTTGATCTGATCGTGAATTTGATCAGTATCGCCGTGTTGTCATTTTGTTGCCATGTTGTGTTTTTGTCGCCATTTTGTAATTTTTGCTTTGCAAATTGGCAGTAAAAATGCTCATGCATAGGCAAAATAAATTCTCATTCATCACTGCTG
Source organism: Caerostris extrusa (assembly GCA_021605095.1). Lineage (NCBI taxonomy): Eukaryota > Metazoa > Arthropoda > Arachnida > Araneae > Araneidae > Caerostris > Caerostris extrusa. The sequence continues at coordinate 52,532 of BPLR01017523.1, forward strand.
GGAGGAAGCTATTTAGTGCCAAGGTATTCCTAATCAAGGTTGACCTCTACCTTTAAGCGAAGAACTTAAATGTGTGTCGATAACCACAACGAACTTTCATGCTTCTCTTGACTGTGACCATGAATGTTTAGCATGCCTGCCGGTCCTATTCCGATTCACGAGCGCGTGCTTCACTGCGAATTCGTGAATGAAAACCTGTTTTTTTTATTGCTTCTAAATAATGCTCGGGGAGTATGACTTCCTAATCACTAGTTGAGGTTTGAAAGAATGTGGCAGATGTGAAGAAAATGGCGCGCTTTCTCGTTTCCTCCATTCATGTGTGATTAGGTGATTCTTTATAAATAGCGTAACAATCGTTGCTCTTTATCATACGGCAACGATTTTATTGCATGTTGGATGTTTTTATTGCATGTTGAAATATTTAGATGTATACAAAAGGTGATCCAGTAGCAGTTTGAGAAGAATTGTAAATGCTCTTATATATAATATTATGCTAAGTAGCATGAGATTATGTACTTAAAATTTATCTCCATTGCAAATTTTTTAAACAATTTGATAATTTCAAATTATTTTAGCGTAAAATGATGATTTTATCAGAATAATCATAAGAAATACCATCTATTCTTTTAAAATGAATCCTATGCAACCTTGATTAATGTATAGGGGTATTTCCACACTTAATTACCATATATTGAAAATTTGATATCTTTCATTTTAAGGCTTATGATAATACTTTTACTCTGTTTACATTATAAAAAAATGCAAATCATATGATGCAAAGGATGAATTATATTGAATCTTCTTTTATTATTATTTTTTTTTTCTTATTGAATATAAACTAACTATATAAGTATTAAATTATACTGGTTATGCTCTGCTATAAATCATAATATAAAGATGATCATTAGATTAGAGATAAACGCTCTCTATCCATTCTGGAGACTATTGGGATAAATGATAAGAATTAAAAAATGTATCTGACAGAGAATGTTGTAGCATTGTGTACAAATATCCAAAAGAAATTACTGATAAAGTATAATAATTATTAGCTGTAATTTAATGACTACCAACTATTGATCTCCAAAAGAAAAGCCAAAATTCCGATTAAAATGTAATTTTTTTTTTTAAAAATCGATAAATTTGAAATGTAGAAATTATTTTTTATAGAAATACATATTTGTGTATTTAGGTTGTAACATATATTTAGGTTGTATTTAAATCCCAATATGAAGCAAAATACATCTAATAATCATCATGCGTATCAAAAGTCTAATAAAATTTATTTACTATTTTTCTATTATATTATTTTTTTCTCTGTTAATTTATCTATTATATTACTCGTTATCTATAATCTCATATTGTCTCTCAAGTAATAAAAGAAAATAACATGCAAAGCAGACTTATTCTAACAGAAAAAGGAGTGCAAAATTATTAACCAGATGTAGAATATTGCAAGGGAATCTCGAAGACGACACAAGGCGATATTCTACGATTGTCGCATGTAGTCTTTTAATGGGATACACTTAGATTTGCCAAGAACATAAATTCAATAAAATTTAAAGTAATAATACAATTAGTCATATATTTTAATTAAAAAATGCGTCGTTAATTACATAAAATGAGGACTTTCAAAAATTTCAAGTATGTTACGTTTAATCATTTTATAGATTAATTAATATTTTTAATGATGCACAAATCTTCTACTCAATCATCATTAAAAATGACATTGTTATTTTTAATACAACGGTTGTATTTTCTTAACTAAAACAGATATTGTACACATGTTATTGCTGTATTTTTAATAAAAAAGCATTTGAAAAAAATATCTCGGAATATTGATATTGTTGTCGACATTACAAATCAGTATTTTAGTTATCAATATTTTTACTTTAAAACATAAATATTTTTAAATTCATTAAAATTATAATTATTGTATTTCATGAAAACAAACGGGGTTATCGGGAAATAATGACCTAATGTTTTTAAAACATGCAAAACTAATGTCGTGCCCTGAACAGTAATTAGTTGTTGCTCAATGCATAAAAACAAAGTATGTCATTACCCAAAACCAAACCTGTGGGAAGTCCTACTATTTCGGTACTCATTTGTTATTCATATCGAATTAAATAGATGATTATACAATGACCTATTTTGAAGGGGTTTTTATGTTATATATGCTTTTCAGACATCCTGAACGGTTTATGGGGTAAACATTAAAAAAAAAAATTGCACTAACACTTGTGAAAAGTAATTTCATTAAAGCAATAAAAGAAGTTTTTTTTAATGAAATTATCTTACATCCTGCACGAATCACATGATATAAATTTTTACATTGTGTGTCTACAATGATAAAACGTTATTTTACAATATGTTGAAAGAAAATGCGCTACAAAGCAATATAGTCAATGGTTACTTCTTGAATGAATATCTCTCACTGATTATCTAGCAGAAGCTGCTTAAAAATTATCTATTTATTTTAATGGATACAAAAATTAATTAACAACATTTTTTCTAATTGTATTTTTTGTCCGTTTAGAGTTTTGATAGATTTAAATTTTCTTTTCTCTTAATAACAAAGTAAAACTGCACGCCTCTCAATATTTAAATGGTTATAAATATTTAGAAATTATAATTTGACACTTCTTGTACTTCTTCATTGGCGCAACAGTCCATGGCGGGACAAGCCATTTGCCTACTGGCAGATTTCGAGACAGGAAATGTTTTCTTTTTATGAGGTAAAGTTGTCAGCCCTATGCCCAACGCTCTTACATTCATAGTATGCTGGGACCTACGGTATAAAAGTGAATTCTGAACCACAACAAACAACCATGGCACCTCCGACACTCGAAATCTGTAGCACCAAGAGCCAAGAGCGCTAGTCACTCGACCATAGGGTCTCAATTTGACACTTAAGTCTTTTAAATGTTCAGCATTTTCAATATTATTTCGTAATAAATTAATAAATAACCTACATAAATTAGTCATCAAACTATTTATTTATTAGTACTTTTAAAAACAAATAGAAAGTCTCAGTTGAAGTATTGAATGTGTAATTGAAATGTTATTCAGTAAAGATGTTAGATTGTCTTACACTTTTATTTTCTTTTAAACTAATCCTTATATTTGAATTTTTTCCCCAGATTTTATATCAAGAAGCAATCTTACGGAGGCCCGTCAGGTGACGGATATGGTGGAGGTAACGACAAAGGAACTCCTTATGGCGGTGGAGCAGGAGGTGGTGGTGGAGGAGGAGGAGGAGAAGGATGGGATGGTGGATACGGAGGTGGTAATGACAAAGGAACCCCCTATGGCGGTGGAGCAGGTGGTGGTGGTGGTGGAGGAGGAGGAGGAGGATGGGATGGAGGTTATGGTGGAGGAGATCAGCAAGGATGGGAAAGCACCTACGGCAGAGGGCAACAGAATGTTGGAGGTTGGGATCAGGGAGCTGCACAACAAGAAAGTGGAGGATATGGCCAAGGAGGAGCACAACATGAAGGTGCAGGATATGATCAAGGAGGTGCAGGTTATAGCCAGGGAGGTGCAGGATATGGTCAAGGAGGTGGAGGATATGGAAGTGAAAAAGGAGATGGAGGTGGATGGAATCAAGGATATGGAAATGGAGGTGCTGAAGGAGGATATGGTGCTGAATCCCAAACTGTTGGTGGGTGGGACGCCAATTATGGTGCCAGTAATAATGGAGGTAGTGTAGCATGGCCCAGTAATTATAATGGAGGTGCAGCTGCTATCAACAATTATGGCAACTCTGGAGCAGGATCCTATGCAAGCGCTTCTGGAACAGGCAATTATGGCAACTCCGGAGTAAGCAATTATGGTGGATCATCAGACAGTGGTGTCAGTTGGCCAAATGCAGCTTCCAGCGACAACAAGAATGCAGGATATTCCAACTCTGGAGGATCTGATGGAGGCAACAGAGGTATCGGTTGGGTATGAGATTGCCTCAGAAGAACTGCATTATCGTGCATATGAGAACAAACCTGATAGCAATGACCAATAAATGATGTCTCATTTAAATATCTTCAATCAACATTCAGTTGAAGGTCGGCAGAGGATAATTGTAACATTGTTTTTTGTAAAATGTTGATAGGTTATTTCAATGTAATCATTTGACTATTATTGAAATATTTTAAAATTATTATTCAACATTAACAAATAATATGTTATTGTTGCACTAAATTAATTGATAAGATTTAAATTTCAATGAGATTTAATTTTTAAAGAATATATTTTTTGAAACTCTAATATATTGAAGCACAATAACACGAATTAAAAATGTTTTACATCTCTGATGTTAATTAACCTCTGCGATTTTAAATATTTGTAAATAGATTATATGTTGTGTTGTTTATTTGTATGTATATTTATCACCATTATAATCTTTTAGTAGTACGTTTTTTTAAAACTATTTTCTAAGTCTGAATGTTAGCGAGTTCATTTATTACATTTTTAAAAAAAAAGTTAAAACTGTTTAATTAATATTAAAAATAATATAATACATCATTTGTTTACCTAAGAAGTAATAAAAGAGGTCAGTTAAACTAACAAAAACTTTTATTTTATTATTATTTAATATCCGAAACACAACTTAAATTTGGATTTTATATGTATTTATTTGTAGAAGAGACAAAAATTAGAAGTTAGTTTTGTGTCATATTGAGGTTTAGGTCTCATTTAGTTTGGCTAGAATGATGATAAAATTGAAGTGAAAATTATATGTTTTTGTTTTAATGTTATTTTAAATTTATAATTTTACTAAACATGTTAATATACGTTCTAAATTAAGAATAATCCTGATACTAAAAATTAAGCTTTGTTTAAAAAAATTATAATTTTAACAAATCATTGTAAAAAAAATTTTTAAAGCAGGGATCATTTTAATTCACATTTCTTTCTCATTTATATTGTGCTTTATCTTGTTTGTTGCAATTATGTTGCCAGGTGCAATATTTATATCGTGTTTTTCAGTTTTTTTTTTACTTTATTTTAAGTAGCATGAATTCTTCTGTGAAATTAGTCAAGGATTTGTTAATTTTCGAAGAACCCATTTAATAAGTAGTATAGTTTTTATACAAATGCAATCCCACTATTTTTCTCATTGTATCACTATGCAATCGCACTATCTCTCATTGTATGGTGTCTTCCCAAAGCTTTAAGCTATATATACAGAGATTTATGTATTGTTTGTTTCTGCTGAGCAGTGTGTTTAATTTTTTTTTCTTCTTCTATGTATTGTGGTATTTAATATTTTATTATTTTTCACTAATGAGTTTTGGTTCGTAACATTGATTTTTTTTACCGTTTATAAGCATGTGATAGTGATATCCATGTGTATTGCCAATTTGTAAATTTACTTTTGAATCTTAATTTTGTAATCTTCATGTGTAAATTTATGAACAAATAAAAAAATTTTTTTTTTAATTATTGTATTGATTATTTTGAGCTGGAACCATCTTTTCCAAACACACAATGCAGCCATATCTTTTCTTTGCAATGAATCTAACAAAATTAAAATTAATTAACTAATTAATTTAACTAAAATTAAATTCAAATTTAAAGAGAAACACCAAAGCTGCTAATTGTTTTTAACTAACTGTTAACAATTGCTGCCTATTTTTAACAAAGTATTATGAAATTTACATAATGATTAGGAATAAGCAAATTTAAAATTAATTAACTAATTAATGTAACGAAAATTAAATTCAAATTCGAACAGAAATAACAACGAACTGTTTTTAAAAAGTATGATGAAGTTCACATAATATTAAATAGTAATAATTAAAATAATTAACTAATTAATTTAACGAAATTCAAATTTAAACAGAGACAACAAAGAAATGTGTTTAAACTAGTATAATGAAGTTTATATACTATTAAATAGGAATATGCAAACTTTCAAAGCTATTATTTGAAGCAAACAACCCTCCAAATAACTAGATGTAAAATTCTATTAAAACCTAAGTATCATAAAAAGAAGGAGGAATTTTCTAAAACAATAAGTGATAAATTAACATTTTTTATTAAACAATTTAAAATATTTAAAATAATATTATATCATATTCTAAAAATTAATTCTATTGATGAAGACAAAAAAATATATTTAGATAAGATAGATATTAATTGTTTGATAGAGAATAATAATTTTTTTAAAATAAATAAAGACAAAAATTGCTGTAATTTTATGTTTTTCCTTGAAGGAAATTTAAAAAAAGTATTTAAGCATTAGTAGTTTTTCTCTTGAAATAATTAATAATGTAAATAATTAGTATGAAATTCAACTATTTAAAATTTGAAAAATTCCTTTAATTCAGTTTTCTACAAATCAAAAACATTTTTCTGCAATGAATTGTTTCTTAAAATGGTATTAATTTCGAAGAGAAAATATTTTATTGTGAAATAAATTTATTTAATCAAGAATGGACAATTTCTTTCAATACCAAGGTCTTATACTACTTCTCACTTTAGGACGAAACATTATAAAATAATCTGCTCATTTGTTCGTACGATGGTTATAATTAAGTATTTTAACAACTAATAGTAAAACATTTATTTAACATATAATTTTACCAACTAATAGTAAATTATTTCATATTTATGTTTTTTTTTTCATGCTATAAAATTTAATTTGAATTCTATGCTTATTTATATATAGAAACAAGTATAAACAAAGTAAATTTCTACAATGAAAATAAAAATGTTTTCAAATTTTGAAAGTATTCACTAATCTTTCTTTGAGACGATTTAATCGCCTCTCTTGTGAGAAAATGCATCTACATATGCATTTTATAGTAGGTAGTTAAGTATTATGTGAAATAAAATAAATTATAAATTATTTGGCACCATGGTGTTCCAAATAATTTATAATTTTTTCAAAAAAAAGTAAAAGACGTTTTAAATAATAAAAGCCATATTTTCTTTCTTAAATTACAAATGAAATTTAGTTGTTGTTGTTGTCGTCGTATCCACCATGAAGAGTGCAGGAAAATCAAATATCGTGGTGCTGCCAAATAATATTGACTATGTTGATTGCTAGTTTCGGAGTATAAATCCTCTTCCTAGGGATGATTCAGACAAAGCAAGGCGGCTGCAACAGCTGGGCATGATTAGGTGTAAACTCAGCATCAGGCAGTTGCCATATTTTTAATATTTTTTAACGTCATCAGCAGAAATGTTTATATTTGTGCGGTGCTTCATCCTTAATCTTGTGAGAGTAATAGCTGTTCTTCTGTCAACATTCAGCTCTGTAATTTAGTATTTAGTTTTGATCTTAGAAGGAATTATAAATTTAGATTTTGCCAAGGCATTTGCATCTTCAAGAGAATTAGGAATGGCAGTCTGATCCAGATTTCTGGCATTCTTCGCCAAAGAATCTGCAGTTTCATTAAATTCCAAATCCACATGAGCAGAGATCCATTGTAGGATACTTATTCTGTGCAAGTTACGTGTTTGAAAAAGAGATATAATGTTCAAGATCAGACTTGAGAAAACCTTTATTAAAAACCTGTACAGAAGATCTTGAGTCAGTGAAGATAATAATTCCATTCATTTGTTGTGATGGAGGTAGATTCAGATAGGCGTCAAATGCCTTTTTGAATAGCCAGTAGTTCTCCTGTGAAGTTTGCTGCAATTTTTCCAGCACCGGCAGCAATTGCAATTCTTTTCCTGTCGGAGAACAGCAAAACAGTTCCGGCACCTCCGTTGCAAAACGGAAAATAAAAATAACTAGATAGATCTTTAAAATAATTAGATAGAAGTTGTTTAAAATATCCAGTAATGCTCATGACACAAGGCTACAAATTTCCAATTGTAATTTAATTTGATTAAAAACATGTTAGTCTTACAACAGCAATTTTCTCATTATATTCCACTATATCCCCATTATTAGAAACATTTTCTGCGGACAGATATGATGGATGTAAGGTAGAAGGTAGCCTTTTAAAGCTTTTTTTTTTTAACACAACGTCTTTTGAATTTTGTTTATTGCGACCAACTGTTATTATTATATTATTATTCCGGTTGAGTAATCTTTTGAATTGATTTTGTGTTTAGTATTGCGTTGCTACTTATAACGACTAACAACTCAAGAAGCAAAAACAAATGTATATTGATGGTGTAGTTACCAAATTGACAAAAGTAGACTAGTTAAACAACATAGTTGGATTTTGGATGGGAAAATGACTTCCTTTTTACAATGGGAGTAAATTTTACCAGCAAATATTGCTATAATGGAAGGAGAACATGCCTGTCGAACAATTGTACTATTTATAAACATTGTTTTTTTTTTCCTCTTTGTTATTTCACATCCAAAGATAAGGTTGGGAAGCGAGTTTTGTTGCAACAAGATACGACAAATTTCTTTTTATTACTTCCTTTATTTTCTTTCCTAACTACCAATGAGCTTCTATTCTTTATAGGAGTAGCAGAGCGAAATTTAATTTGTTTCGTCCCAACAAGCAAATTAATAGTGGCCAAAATGTTAACAATTAGCCGATTACGTATGAGGACTTATACGTGACAGTTTGGTAACCAGCTTTGATATTTTTGTAGAACAGTTTCAAAATATTTTTTAATTAGATATTTCGATATTTCTAATCCTTTAATTAACTGTTATTCATTCAACAGTAAAGCCACTTTAATTTAGTAACACTTGTTTAATTTCGGATTTAGAAAAAGAAAGCATATCGTGTTCAATTATCATCTTATCATAAAACTTCAATGACCTATGCAACCCTATTCGAACTGAATAATTGAGTAACTTCTAATCTTCCTGATACCAGTTTCTTAATAGATTTTAAATCACCATCAGTAGAATGCAATTCTTTTTGCATTTTGAATGACGATACAGTAGCGAAAAAACTACTAAAGCGATGAAAGCTAAGTAGTTGTAGTACTCAGCGACATATAAGTCGCTTACTATAAAATATAATAGCAGAAAGTCGCTTAGTTTATAGTATAAAGTCGCTTAGTAATCTCTATTACTTAGCGACTTTAGAGATGAAACTATTAAAATTCTTCCAAATGCAGATAACCAATTACTATTTGCTTTAGTTATTATCTTTGAATGTTCCTCATAATCCGGATTTTGTGTTTTTTTCTGTAACATTCGAGTTCTGGTGAATCAAGTTTTACTGCTACACGAAATACTTGAAAAAATTCATGAAACTACAGAAATAGTTCGAGAACCATCGATGAACCATTCGAGAAGTTCGATGTCGTACCACTCGCCATAAAACCCAATATTGAAATGGTACTAATAAAAACTTATGGAGCCAGGATTATCCTTTTTAGAAAATATCCACCTTATCGAAATGGCCAAGAAATGGTACATGACGTGAATCCTAAGCAGTTTTAATCACGAAAAGTGGATTCGATTGATAAGCTCATAAACAGATGCACCTCCCTTTTACTAGAAGGCGATGAAAAAGATAAGTGTTTTACAAAACTAAAGCGTGCAGTCTTATTTCAATCCCAGAACACTCTTTTCTTGAGATATGGAACTGCCTACACTACAATTATGTATGTCAAAATACTAACATTACTAGTAAAAGTCAAACAAAATCAGAAAAACTATTCAAATGACAAAAAATATATAACATAAATAAGTTGAATTTAGTGAAGAAAATAAAAACAAATAAATAAGAAAAGCGCGTGAAGATGAAACGCAGGAGACGTAAAAAGCTGTTACGAAAACAATAAAGCTTGTAGTCTTGATGACGAAAAAGAAAACACAAGAAGAAGAAAGAAGAATGGAGGCAGAGATCACTGAGAGACGTATGATGCCCGTACAGATCTAAAGGAAATGTGTCATCTAACTTGTTCCAACTATGAATACAGTTATTTAAATTTTAATAAATATTATAACTAGTTAAAAATAAATTTGATTTTATGTTAATCTATGTTTTTTCTCTGTCAAAAATAAAAATATTACTAGTTCCTGAATTAATGCTATTAGTTATTTTTAATATTATTTAATGTGCGTTTACGGTGTTTGAGGGAGTGAATTTTAAATAATAATTCTGTTAGACAAGCATTTTCCACTAGGACTACTTTAAATAAAACGTTCAGAAACAAAAAAATGGAAGAGGAATTGAGTCGGAGTTTGGATTTCAAGAATAGACGTCAAACCACCGTGTGAATGATGAAGGCATGATGATGCAGCAGTTTTGAATTTGTAATGGTTTAAATCACTGATAATATTCATTGCTGGTGTTTGACTAGGTTAGATGACATTGTAATTAGGATTAATAAAAGGTGTCGAAGATTCCTTACTGACGCAGATTGCAGAATCAGACAGGACTGTTAAGAATTCATGATAGGCAATTGTATACAGGCCATAGTTCATTGTTTTTTTTTCTATGTAATTTGAATTGGAATGTTTCTGTGTACTGGGGATGGTATTCGACATTTTTTTTATAGCTAAGTAGTAATAAGAACGTCTAAAATGTCGTTATAAGATATCTAAAGGTTGGTTTAAATAAAATAGATTTGTTGAATTGATTTAATCAGTTTGTTAAGAGTTCAATTGGTTTCACTGTGGCATTCTTATTTAAAAATATGACAGGAATTCGTGAAATAATTATTGAAGCTGAGTGTAACTAACAGAGAAGAAAATGAAGCATGAAAAATGAATAAAAAGAAAGGGACTTTGGACTTGAAGAAATGAGAATTCAGGCCTCGATATCCAGTTCCACACCAGTCGCTAAAAAAAATAGTTCAGAGGTCTAATTGCTTCATTCTGCTACGATCCTGCAAAGATTTGATCTAAGACAGGATGAAAACAGTCTTTATTTGGTGACCTTTCAACATCTAACTAGGAAGTTGGAGTTGAATAAAACTGACAATCATTCAGTCGTTACCTCTTTTATCATAGTTCAGCTTATAGCTAGGGAACTAGAAGATAGTACCGATGATTACGACTACATGGTGGAATTAGGCTTAGTGTCGAGAATTGTACAGCTCACTCAACATTAAAAAATAGAAGATTCTAGAAAGCAGCTAAGTAAATTAAAGGCATATTAGTTAAATGGCTGAATATCGTAGGGGCAAATGACTTTGGTTTATTACAGGATTTGAGAGCTTCTGAAGAACTGAAGATGAAGAAGCCCAACGAAATGTGGGAGCATTTTAATTCACAATTGGGCAAAATTAATTTGGCATTAAAATGGCTGACTTGTTGAACGATAACGATGTTTTCCGGGCAAGCGGGAAATCATTTGCACAGCCCATCTCGAACTCAAGTGATACTTATATTTCTAAAATTTGAAAGTAAACAATATCAGCCATTTCCGACAAAAGTTCAAATTTTTGGTTTCAATACTATATATCCGACTTTTGGGAGAAGAATTGATCAAAAACAGGAACAACCAAGATCATTAAGATGTTGCGAGTGCGAATTAGCACAAAATTTGACAAAAAGACCAACAACTTAACAAGTGAATCAAATGAGAGGGGAGGTGTCAACAAGAGATATCCTCTAGATAAAGACAAAAAATAGGTCAACAACGTCCAGATGATTAAAGAGTCAGTGCCAACTGCCCGTGTTTGGTGAATATGTAATAGAGGAATAGAGGTTTTTTTTTTATGTAGTATTTGTGAAAAGTTTAGTAAAAGAATATGAAATGCCTAATATATTTTCTTTCTTTAGAAGATAGAAATACTATTCTTCATAGTTTTGTAGTATTATTAGTTAATTGTGTTATGTGTATCTTTAATTATTGTAGTATTGCTCAATTAATTAGTTAGTAGTTGCATTATGGCGTTGTATTTTCATTCCAAGAGCTTTGTCTGCTCTTCATTATGTTGTGTGTCATGTGCATTTTCGGGTAACTTTTCTCACATCAGCAGTGACTGTGAAACAGAATCGTCTCTAAGGTGAAGTTTGTGCTCGTCTTTGGGACGGGGGGGGGGGAGGATTGTACGTTTCCGATGTTTGATGTAGTGAATTTTTAATTACGACTTTGTTAGATTAGATTTTGCCTCTAGGGCTTCTTTAAAAAAATGTTAAAAAGCAAAAAATAAAAAAATTGAGTCAGCATTTGGATTTCGAGGTGAGACGTCGGATCACCGTGTGAATAGTGGAGACATGACGACGAAGCAGTTTTGGTTTGATAATAATAACAATATTTAAACTATCTGAAAATATGCATCGTTGGTGTTTGACTAGATTAAAATTAAGTTGAATAAAATGTGTTAAAATTTCCTTTACTTTTAATATATATTTTTATATTGTCACAGGTCACACAAAATAACATAAATAACTTACGATGTTTCCCTTTGGTTTTAGACTGGCCATGATTTTTAGAACACCTTTTCCATGTTGCCAATATTCCTAGCTGTGTCCTGTGTTCTTCAGGCACTGTTATGGATTTTACACATTTACACTAACAAACATTGATGTCACCGCTAGGATTCGAATCGAAGCCTGTGGTACTAAAGGCCAGAGCGCTAGCCAATTGGCCCTCGAAGAAGGAACTTCTAGGTTATTGAACAAAAAGAAATGAAACACTTAAATTTATATAGAATTTTTCTAGAATTTTCCCTTTTACAAGTAATTTAATTTTTTAAAACAATTTTAATTACTATCAAAAAATATTTTACAAATAATTTTTGTTTTCCATACATAATTGACGCTTTCTAGTGAATCTATTAATCAACTTTTTTTCATTGTAATTTGAACTATATTTTTCATTAAGAGACGATGTTTTTACCATGACCAGGCTACACTATGTTTTTCAATTGAGAAAGTTCGTATTTTTACTGAATACATTATTTTCATTTTAAAAAAATGAAGTTTTTGAAGATGAACATTCTAATAATCTTTACATTAAGTCCAGATTTCATCGCGACATTCATCAATATAGGTTTCTAGAAAGGAAACAACGAAATGTTTTCAAAATGCTCTGCCATTAAGTAGATAATCGTCTTAAGCATTTTATTTTTAACGCCGCATTTTGTTTTAATCTCTAATACGGTATAATTATAGTAGTAATCTTTAATGATTTATTAAAAGAAGTGAGACTACATAAAATCTATGCATTTTTCTCAGATTTGGAGAATTAAGCTGATGAATCAAAATGCAGTTTTAAAATACTTTTTTTAAGTAATAAGCTTGGCAACTGAGTAGAATATATAAGAAATAATTTTAAACTGACGTAGAAAAAAGTAAAATTTAGTTAAAAATTTTTATAAAGTTTATGGTTACCAAATAAATAATCTCATAGCGTGACATTGAATACTATAATTAATATTTTATTCCTCCTCAAACTTTAAAAACAAAGAAATAGTTTCAAGAATTCTTCTGTATTTTGAAGTTATAAACATTTCCTAAACCAATAACTCTAAAATATAAGTTTGGTTTATAAAAAAAGGTAATAAATAAAGTTGGGTTAAAAGTTATTTGGGAAAGTAAAATAAAGTTGGGCTTGCATTCATTAAATTAATTGGTAGTATTGTATTTGTAAAATTGATAAATAAATAAAAAACAAGTAAGTCAAGATTATTGTTCAATCATATTACTTTAAATTAATTGCATTGCGCATTATTAAATTACACACGATTAACAAACCCTTTTTGTGTTTTTTTCAGTGGTATCAATTGGCGTTGGGATTAGTCCTCAGTGTCCTGCAGTGTGAGACGAACATCCTATGAGTAATCTACTCATGAACGGAGGGAAAGGGGGCAGTTTCTGTTGTGATGGAGTGCCTATAAGTAGAAGTCTGGTTTGGCTCTGTGTCACTGAAGAAGGAGGGAAGTGCCTTTAGGGAGGACTTTTAGGGGGAACTACCCAGCATTTATGTATCACTTGGAATGAAGCCCCAAAGAGAAAGTCGGTCGGAGTTCAAAGTGTTGGTGGCAGTTTCCCCAAACTCCCACCGACTCGCGAGACAAGATGCTTAACATCACAAGCACCATTGAGGCTCTTCGTTTTTTTGAAACAGTGTCTAGAATAATGCCGCCAGTGGATTGAACCTCAGCCTTATTGCATACCAACGGCGCACGTTGCCACTTTGCTACGAATCGAACAGTGGTATCAGTATAACACAAAAAAAGTCCTAATTGGAAATGAATGCTAATTATATTAACATATGGATCATGTGAACTTTCGCAACATAATATATATTTTCTCTTGCATTATCATTCAGAAGATTCAAATTGCGATAAAAACAATTTCTTAATTGAACATTTTTTTTATGCGAAAGTTAAAAAAAGAATACAGTATTGTTGATTTAACTTGCAACATAAGCGTTGGAAATATTTTATTGAGATTGAATATTACGCTTATTTTATCCTTACGTCAGTTTGAATTTTAAACAAAAAAATTATAAGATGTTATGCAAATGAGCTTGTCTGTTATGAAAATGAACAGCCGTCGTTGCTTGAAATTATCGACAATCTTTATAGTCTGAAAATGAAATAAATTTTTGAAATTGTCCACAATTCGTAACGTAAATGTACTGCGACTGCCTGAAGTAATATTGAAATATGGGAGGGTGCTTTAACTACGATCAGTATAGTGATAATTACGAACTGTAAGGGAATTTGCTTGTCGTTATTCATCATTTCTCAATTGGATGACAGACTGAGAAATACTGGAAGCATTCATTCACAGATAATCACTATGATGTTGGCAGAAGTATCCACGACAAGTTTACTCGGATACAGGCAAATGCGATACTGCGACTGGCTGAAGCAAATAAGGATTTTAATGGGAATAAGAGTATACATGGAATATTAATGAAAAAGAGCAGACCATTTCGCTGTACGACCATGTAAGGTTACGTAAAGATGACTTTTAACAAAGAATATATTTATGTGAATAACTATTGCAACAACAGAAAGTTAACAATGTCTTCATTGCATATATCTTGTAGACGGATAAAGCCTGTTTCACTAGGGACGGAATCTTCAACAGATAGAACTATCATGCAGGGACAGCGTCCAATGCTCATTGAATCAGCTCTCAAAACGTCAGTCCACGATCTGTAAATAACATCATACTATTTAATCACTTTGTTGGACCTTATCTTGTGTCTCAACTGCTCAAAGAACATTCAGGGTTGGTATTTCTCCCTGAATTGCTAAGTGATTTCCGAAATGACATACCCTTACAGGCAATACATATCATAATTCCACCATGATGGAATACCGTTACATTTCAGTTCATCCATGCGTGATTGGTATCTTTCTTGTAATGCCATGATAACTAGATCTGATTCTTTCGTATTTTAATGGAGATATCTCAAAGAATTGACATATGAAACTTTCAGTTACTAAAGAATGAAACTTAATTGCTTGCCTTTATGCTGCTTTTACATTTGTGGACCCTACGTTATCGGATGATGTGCAGCTAACCATGGTACATCGCATGCATGCAAGCTTGATTATTCAGGGTGGTCATTTTGTCATTTTTTATGTAAATATTATGCCCTATGCAATTACTGCTCATTAGTTTTAATAAAGTTTATTTTCTAGGATCCTAATGTTATGTCATATTTTTCCTTCTCACTTTTCTATCCCTTAATTTTAGCGGCCTGATGACCAACTGTCTAGCGTTCTGGCCGTTGGTACCACAGGCTGCAGGTTTGAATCCTGGTGATGGCATGGATGGTTTGCTAGTGGCTTAGAATGCACGTTAAACTGTAGATCCCTGTCTAATTAACCTAAAATTTTCAATGGTGGTAGAGTGTCAAATAAGAACTTATTTTTAAATATATATGAGAGATACAGTTGTA
Organism: Caerostris extrusa; assembly: GCA_021605095.1. Lineage (NCBI taxonomy): Eukaryota > Metazoa > Arthropoda > Arachnida > Araneae > Araneidae > Caerostris > Caerostris extrusa. Next base: position 68,278 of record BPLR01017523.1, read on the forward strand.
CAACATTTATGTAGTTTGATTGAAGACTCTGATCCTGCATAGTTTACGTAATATTGAAGATATACCGTGTAGAACTCAAATCTATTAACTTAAAATTACTAAAAAAAAATTAAGATGAATAATGAACTGTTGTTTTATTATTACTTGATTAGTCACAGTTTTTAAAGATTTTTATATTTTACTTTACATTATATTATATATATTGGAAGAGAATCCTAATGCCTAAAACGAATTCTTAAAAATAAATGGTATTTACGAATACTATACAGGCTATAATAAACAATACAGACTCAATAAGCTACATATTCAAGCAATAAATCACTATTCTATCAATAATTCTAATGAAAAATTTAAATTTCTTTAGAATATTAAACAATAATTCAAACAATGCAATTCAAAGATGTGTTCTTTAAAGGAAGATTCCATATTTCTATCCAAGCATTAAATTCGTAATTTCTGCAGAACAAAAAAAAAAATCTTCAGCAATCACTAAAAATAAGACGAAACACATATAATACCCGAACTATCTTATGAAAAATGAATCATTTTTTAACAAATGAATTATAGGTTTAAAAAAATGATTTAAATCAGAATCCAGACCAAAGTCAGAATTAGCTAGATAATCAATTAAAAAAAATAGTTTTAGGGGAAAAAAATTTCCCTATACCAAATTGGCCTCATTCAATATAGAATTTAAAAGGAATATTATCAAGAAAACAAATGACTGATCATGGACATTGAAGCTTGTATCGTACTATAAATACACACGTGTTATCAAACTACAAACTTTCTTCCCCATGAGGTACCATGTTTTTCGATTACGAACAGGATAATCACTTGAATCAAATCGTATTAGTGGAATGGAAAACTACGAGCCTCAGGGCGTGGTCCTATTCAGCCAGCCGTTGAGCCACATTTAAATGTTTTGTTCAGGATTTCAGCGTTTGTCTTCAAAGGACTTAACGTCTCAGTAACTTAAGTTTTGTTTGAGATTCGAAAAAGAGATGAAATAGCAGAAGATTTGTTGTTTTCAAACTGAGATAACAGCAGTGAATCTCCTCTTGTTTTTGGGGTTTGTCGTAAGACAAATTTGAGTGATTTATTTAGTTTCTTTAAAGAACCAGTATCTTACTGACACATTTCATAATGACAAAGAATTTTTGAATAATTTGAACAAAGAATAGTTTATGATACTAAACTAGATGCAAATTTGGGGCCCGAGGACAGAGTGACTAACGCTCTGGCGCTTGGTGCCACAGATTTCGATTTGAGTATTATTGTAATATTGTGCAATTAATTAGTTGATAGTTACATTATAGCATTGTATTTTTTACTTAAGATCTTTGTCTGCCCAGCATTGTGCTGTGTGTCATGTGCATTTTCAAATAACTTGTCTCACATCAGCAATCACTGTGAAGCCGCATCGTCGATAAGGTGACAGTTGTGCTTGTCCTTGGTGCAGGTGGGGGGAAGGAAGAAGAGGACTGTACTTCTCCGGTGTTTGAGGTAGTTAATTTTAAATTATGATCTTGTTAGATTATATTATGCCATTACGGCTATTTTAAAAAATGTCAAAACAGCAAAAAAAGGAAAGAAGTTAAATCGGTATTTGAATTTCGAGGAGAGATGTCGAACCAACGTGTGAATGGGGAAGACGTGATGACAAACCTGTTGTGGTTTGAGATTCATTTAAATAACTCAGAATATTCATCGTTGGTGTTTGGCTAGGGTTAGCTGAGATTGCAAAATAGGATCAATAAAATATGTTGAAATTTCCTTACTTTTAATATAGATTTTTATATTGTTACAGACCACACAAAATAATATAAATAACTTCTGATGTTTACCATAAGTAATTAAATTAATTTCATAAAAAATCTACTGAGATTTATATAGTTTTAATGAAACTATGGCTACCCGATGGTCAAATAACTGGCGCTCTGGTCGTTGATAGACGAATTGGAAAACTCTGCCAAATTTCACCCCTCAACTGTACACAGCGTCAGTTTTTCGGTTTTTTTTAACATGAAATCTCGTTGAATGAAGCAGATATGTTTTCAACATTAATTTCAGCGGTAAATCCTGCTTCCAATTGAGACCCCATAACAAGCAAAGGCGTGTTTGGAGGCGTCCAGGACAGAAGTGGGATACTAATCTGACTATTGCCCATCACACCTTCGAGAAAAGATTTCGGTTGGTTTTGGATTCATAACCAGATTCCTTTGGTTCTCCTCCATGACACCCATGACTTCGCTTTGCGTTGACGATTTTCTATGTTTTGTTGAATTGTCCTTTATTCCATGGCGTTCTAGCTTAAATTTCAACAGGATAATGCCCGGCCCTACACGATAATCATCTACCTTGACTAACTTCGGACTCCTCAATTCCTTTAATGACCAACTATCTGGGCAGATTTCTTAATAGGGCACATTTAAGATTTTAGTAGATTTAAGTTTAGTAGATATCTTAATAGAGCGCATTAAGGACGGCCAGGCATCTCTGACAATCCGAGGATCTCACCAATCCAATTTATCAAATGGAAAAAGCCTTGGAAGATATCCAGCTGGCATACATCTGACAACTCTACGAATAAATATCAAATCGGATAACAGTTAGCCAATGAAACAGTGATTGGTTTGCTATATACAGCTATATCTCTTGAATGAAAAATTCTAAAATCTATATTTTAGGATGTTTTTCTAAAAAGAGATATAGCTACGTATTTTAATTCTTTACTTTTTGTAAAATATATCGCATACACCAATTTTCTTTCCAATCAGATATGTATATAAAACTAACAAACTCCCTGGCACTACAGTCCACGTTAAATCATAGCCGTCCGCCTTCTGGTAGAAACATTAGATGTATTCTGTTTACGGGGTTGTCAGCCCTACGTGCAGCAGTCAAACCGGGACTACGGTTTGTAATCCACTACCTAAGTGGATTTCAAACCACTACAAACATCTATGGCACCACCGAGACTCGAACCAGAAAGCCGTGGAACCGAGCACCAGAACATTTGTCACTCGACTATCAGGCTTCTTACAAGAGAAACCCGACTAATTTTAAGATTTATATACAATTAGACCAGTTATATTTAATGCTAGATACTTTTACAACATGATTTTAATCTTTCCACTTTTTAAATAATCTACTATAAGTTCAAAATACTAACAATTTCTGCTTGAATTTAACAAATTGTTATTATGAAGCTTTTTTAATACTATGTTAAGATTATAATTTTCCAGCCCTCACGAACACTTATCGTTATTTTAGAGGATTATTTATATCCATCCAAAATCACTTTCATATGAAATGAATTGGATCGATATAAATAATCATTTTCACATGAAAATGAATTGGATAATGAAGAAAATGAAATATATTTAATCGAATATCGAAAATGAAATATATTTTCGATCCGCAAAGGAAGCGGAATAAATCTTAAATCTAAATATAAACTCCTTCCTAATTTTCCCCACGGTTCTCCTTCTAGCCTGACGTCCGTCCCGCCCCACTGATTCCGTTTAATCCTGTGCAGTGTTCGCACCGAGTGCGCCCACGCGTCGCATGTTCCATCCTGAAGTTACTACGTAATGACTTTGTGCACTCCTCTCTCGTGTGTCACGGAACCGGGCAACACGGGCTCTAACAAGGCGGCCGGTCACGTAACCGAGCTTCCACGGTGGAAGGATGTTCCTCCATGATAGTTTGTTCTAATTGAAGAAAAGAACATTGTCAGATAAGTAAGTAAATGTGCGTGTGGAATTCTTTTTTCCCCAAGAGATTCTTCTTCCTTTTTTTGTTATTATTGCATTTTTATGCATGGTTTGCTTGTTACAGAATTGGAATGGCCGGAACCAGATACTTGATTGGAAATCAACAAGGCCATTCAAGATGAATGAAGAGCATAACAAGTTAATCATTATTTTTAGTGGTCATGTTTGTGAGTAGCGTTTGTGACGTTAATTAGCCTGAAATGTCTTCATAAAGCAGTTGTTTGATTTTTGAAAACCATCGTTCTTCGAGTAGCTTTAACGTAAGAAAAATCTTTCAATTTTCAGCATTCCACAGAAAAGTCTTTCAGCATTCATTAGCATCTTACAAAATGGATAGACTCTATTTTTCAATAGATAGTTTGGTCTGGTTTATCGCTCTACGGTCATTTTGTGCACACTTTAGGCTTATTAGACCGGGACCTACAGTTTAACGTGGATTTCGAACCACTAACAAACATCCAAACTGCCTGTGGTACCAAAGGCCAGAACGCTAGCCAATTTGCCATCAGGCCGCTATTTCTTCAATAGAATCTACCTATCTGTCTTTCAATTTTTTATCAATAATAAAAAATAAGCTAGATTCGTATAACACTATATCTGCAATAGAAATAGTGTATTTGCTGATATAACTAATATTTTATATAATAATTTTTTCACAATTTAGCAATAAAAAGTTTATTTGGGAAAATTAAGGATTTAACAAGCTTCTTCCTACCCATTGGCAAAAGCGCCAGCTACACATCCTGTGGAGTTCAGGAAAAATGGTCAGTTGGCCTACAGACTCTCACCCGGAGAGGAAGTATATTTCGCACACCCTGTTTTCGGGTTTTCGGCTTTGAAGTAAAGTTCTTCAGCGAATCTATAATTATCTGTCTTTAAATATGTTAAATATTTTATGTCTCTAATTGTATAGCATGTGTGTGTGTCAATAAAGCTGTGAGTTCTCCAACCTGAGCCTCAAATATCTCAACCCAATTACAATTTGGTCACATAACCTGTACTTAACAAGGAGATAATTATTTAGAATTCTATTTGAAATAAATTATTCTATATCATTAGTTACCAATTTCTGTGGAGATTTATAAAGCACACATCAACTTCAAAATTTTAAGAGTGGTATGTCTGTTTTGAAGACTTATTGATTTTTTAGTTTAAATGAAATATAAGATTAAAATGTTCTAGGTATTTTAATTAGTTAATATTTAAAAGCAATTCTATTAATTTGCACGTTGTTATATAAAATTTTGATTCTGAATTCAGTTGAACTATTAAAATACAGACTATTTAAATACAAAACATTAAAAAATTTCAGATGTCTATAAACAATGAAATAATCAAAGTACTTAAAAGGATCTCATATTTAATGAATGAATTTCGATTTATAAAGGATAAAAAGTTGCCACTGATTTGGCATGCTGAAATATTATGTAGAACTGGTTAAAGTGTAACAAACGCGAATTCACGTTGTAACTGATTGACGGAAATATTCCACGTATAAAAAAAATTCCTCAACCCTAATGCAAATTATTCAAATAATTTCAATTTTGAGGTCAAAAGTCGGATGTATTGAGGTAAGTTCACCCGTGTTCCCGTGCCGTCTAGCACTTTTAAAGTCAACGAACTTTCGGATCGCAGATTCTGGGGAGAAGTAGGAAAGGGGAAGCATTGAGGGAAAATTAATAAAAGTTAAATATTGCAACGAGGAAAGAATCGGTTAATGCATGTCGTGGGAGATTAATGGGAAAAACCGAGAGAAGTCGCTCTTTTTCCCTCTCTCATGGTGTCTATTCCCTAAATAACGACTAAAAAAGTTAAATCTTGCAAAATAATCACTTAGAAGAAACGTGTAGAGTAGAGATAAAAAAAGAAATAGCGTTGGCATTCGTTAGCGTTAAAATCAAATAACAGAGTTAACATCTAAAAGTTAATTTCAATGCAGGAAAAAAAAATGAATTGAATTGATAATAAAAAAAGGGAATTAAAAATTAAATTCATGCTAAAATGGATTAAATGATTATGGAAAAAAGAATTATTCCAATTTTTTTAACATATTTTGTTTAAATTAGGGAAAAGATACATACAATGGAGAACGAAATGGGAAGGGGGGAGCTGTAGATGATTAACATGATAAATTTGTATTACCGTGGTACCAAAATTCGCAATAAATGTGCTTTCCAAAAAAAAAAAAAACTCTCGGTCTAAATTTTAGAATGTCAAAAATTATTGGCATTCCTATTTGTTTGTTTAAAATGAGGAAACTAATGATTGAGCTTTTGTTGGACTTTACAACTAAAGTATGTTATAAAAAATATATATATTATACAGAATTCACTGTACTGATTACTCAGTTGTGAAGTGTATTTTGTGCTAGTGTCGACTAATCTTCGCTGTTGAAATAAAATAAATGAATCACTATAATATTTTTATATATATTTGATATTTCCAAAATATTGAACTCTAAACTTTCATCATCATCGACGCCACAGCCCCATTGTGAGCCAAGCCGATCTTGCCTATTGGCAGATTTCGAGACAGGATATGTTTTCTTTTTACGGGATAGGGTTGCCAGCCCTACCCCTACGGCTAACATTCATATTTCGCCCAACGATTTAATGTTAATTCTGAACCCCTACAAACAGCCACGGCACCGCCGAAAACCTGTGGCACCGTACGACAAAGCGCCAATTATTCGGCCATCAGGCCTCCATAAATCTTAACGAGAGAAATCAAATAATACCACAATCATTTCAATAAGGAATTTTTGAATTATTGCTCAAACACGTAGCATAGTATGCCTATTTTAAGGGTATTATGTTTTAGCTCCAATGCTCTACCACTTGTCTAAACAGCAGGTAAGTAAATCGACAAAAGCGAAACGTTTTGGTCTAGCCAACTATATATTTATATATTTTCAATTTTTGCAAAACTATTTCTCATTTCAAAGTACTATAATTTCTTATTCAACTGACAATAATTCCTTACTTCATCGAACACAGAAACATCTGCACATTAGAAATTTTTAATGAAATTTCCTCTTTGACTTTAACATTTCTTATTTCATTATTTTTTAAAGATTTTTTATCACAAATTACCAAATAATTATTAAGGTGCCACATAGATTCCAATGTATTAAAAATATCGTGGCGTTTTTGCGCATGAAAAGCATTGTTCCCCAATGATATTATTGACCTCATAGTCACTATGAAAAAATAACTGCAAAATATAAATTTATATTGTGATAATTAAAGCAATACTAATACAGAAGCATAAATTCTCAGAAAATACTACATAAAAAGTAATAATAACCACACGACTTCAGTAAAAAAAAAAATGAAGATACAAACTAATTCGAGCATTCAATGAGCATTTGGTTTTGACAAAGATATGAAGAATTGGGAAAAAACCCTAAGCAAGGAAGTATGAGACACATTTTCATTAAGTATTAAAATTGACGCAAAATATACTCTTAATATTAGTGGTAACTATCAATAAAATTAAATAAATACACAAATGAAATTGTTTCAATATATATATAATTATTTATATATATATATATATATGTATGTATATTGAAACAATTTAAAAATAGTCTTAAAATTAAAAGAGAAACTTCTAACCTTAAGTTGTAAAGTAATAAAATACTACTAAGGCTATAACATCGGACAAACACAATTTCAAAATACAGAAAAAGGCCGAAAGTTAAAAGATATCAGTTTAGAGTCGAAAATAAACAACGTGCGTAGATTTTGTATGAAAATATGAGAAATTATATTTGTATTTCTGTGGTTAAATATTTTTCATAATGTTAAAATATATATATTAAAACAACATTCAAGTTTGAAAGGCTTTTAAAAGTTTAATAAATCCCTTTTTTAGAAACAAAAAGGTAATATTGTAATTTTCTTTTAGCCTAAACTGTCCAAGAATTCTATGAGGAAAATAAAAAAAAATAATGCATCTATTATGATTTAAATTGCATCAGAACCTTATATATATATATATATATAGATATTATTCAGTAATAACGCAAAAAGTTCACTAAACATGACATCGTAAAATTCTTATTAAATTCCTTTTAACCACTAAAGCAAGTCATAAAATACCAAGCACAGTCAGTAGGTCTTTAAAATTATAACATCAGACAAAAACAATTTCGAAATACTAAAAATGCCGCAAATTAAACGATATCAGTTCACTAACAAAGTGCGTAGTTTTGTAGGAAAATATGAAAAATTATATTTGTATTTCTATTTAAAATATTTTTCATAACGCTAAATACCCCCCTCAAAAAAAAAAAAAAAAAAATCAAGTTTCAAAGGTGCTTAAAAAGTTTAATAAATCTAATTTTTAGAAATAGAAAATAAAAGTTATAATTGCCTTTTAACCTAAACTGTCCGAGAATTCTATGATGAAAAAAAAAAAAAAAAAAAAAAACAATTCATCTATTATGTCTTAAATTGCCTCAGAACCTTGAATAGTTTTTAACACATAAATTATGAAGAAACATAGCAAAAATTGACTAAACATGAAATTGTAAAATTTTTATTAAATTCACTCTTTTCATTTCTACAAAGCACCATTATGATAACAATTTTCTTACATTAAAAAAAGAAGAAAAAAAAAAAAGGGGGGAACCCGTAGAATTTCTTTATCCGAAGTACAGTGTTTTCAGACAAAGATAATAATAGTAACAATAATAACAAAGATAAACCCCAGAAAGCAAATCGCTGTCACGTTAAAAAGCGTGAACTAATTACAAAACCGGCATTAACGAAAGTTACACGAAAACCAGTAAGAACGCGAAATCCGTTACAAAAAAAAAAAAAAAAAAAAAAAAAAAAATTCCAATCCCACCATTCCCCGCCGCCGCTGCTGAAAGGAAAACACGCAGGTGGTAAACAGAAAAGCGGGATTCAAGGTCACCAGGACCCACGGGTTGACCCCGGCCACTCACCCTCCTGTGCCACTGACCTGGATCCAGCCTCATCCAGACGGATAAGCATCTCACCCGCCGGACAACCGGACGATCTTGATTTCCCGAGACATCCCTCGGCTTTTACAACTTTCTTAAAAGAATTCGTTTCATTGAGGAGATCGGCGGAGGCGATAGCGAATTAAAAGGCACGGGCCAGAAAAGGAGATGTGGAGCAGCAGTGTTTAGCGGGCAATTCTATTGTGAAGGTAGAAGGAAATGAAACTGCTGATGAGAGATGCGATTGTAGGGTTTTTCTTCTGATTGCATTATTCAGATTTTCACAGATGTTTTACATGCACAATAGAACTGGTGACAAGATTTACATTTTAAAAAATGTATTAAATCGAGAAATGTTCGTATGAATAGTGATATTATCTGGGAACCCAGTAGTTATTGTGATTTTTTTTTTTTTATATAACAGGTTTTTTTGCTAGTAAAATATCTGTTATTTTAATTCATTTCACCTTAGGGCACCTTAGGATACCTTCTAAATTTTCATAAAAATGTTGTATAAAAATATATAAAACATATATAAAACACCTTTCGCTTTGGCTTCTTAAATTTGAAAAAATTATATATAGTGGATAAAAAAAGTATTGGCAATTGCCTATAAATGATCATATTTGCTAACAAAGTATGTTTACAAATTTTATTTTAACATAGCGATTACAGAAGGAGAAAAGACAAACAAATATAACGAAATTTTCATTTAAATATTTTTTTAGTCAAAATCTACGAGAAAATCCAAAATTTACATGATAAAAAAAGTATTGGCAAAATTATGAAATTGACAAAATAATGAGCGAAAACAAAATCAGTATATGTTTAGTACTTTGTATTCATACCTTCTGCATCTATAACAGCTTGTAATCTATTTCTCACAGAGGAAACTAAGGTCTTTGTTGTACTGTTGGAAATTTTGTGCCACTCTTGCAAGAGTAAAAACGTTTGAGGTCGTCTTTACTTGAAATTTTATGTTTCTGGATTTCTAGATCCAGCAGGTGCCATAAATTTTCAATTGGATTGATGTCAGGCGATTAAGGTGGGGTTTTTAATTAGCGAGGAGCATTGTAGAGTAGCCATTCACGGGTGAGATTCGCTGTATGCTTGGGGTCACTGTCTTGTTGAAAAACGAATGATGTTCAAGCCAAGATTTTGGGCACTGATTTTTAAGTTATGGCGCAAAATGTCAATGTATGTACGTGCTGTCATAATACCATCAATGAAATGCAGGTTGCCAATTCCATTAGCTGCCATACAGCCCCAAACAAGACGCTGCCTCCAGCATGTTTTACAGTAGCAGTTAAATGTTGCTTTTCCAATTCAGTATTTGGCCTTCTCCACACATATCGTCGTCCATCACTGCCGAAAATGTTAAACTTTGATTCGTCGGAAAAAATAACTGTGTTCCAAAACTCTTCAGATAAATCAACGTGGGATTTTGCGAAATCTAACCTCTTTCTCCTATTTATTTCCGAGATGAATGGTTTCTTTCTAGCTGCCCTTCCATAATAACTTCTCTCGTGTAAAAACATTCCATACAGTATGTACGCTGAAAGTCTTTTGCGAAGTGAAAGCAACATCTCTAGCTATCTGGGGTGCACTTATTTTAGGGTTTTTCTTAACCTTGTTAATAATGACACGTTCTTCTCTTGTAGAAAATATTCGAGGTCGTCCACTTCTAGCCTTATTTTCAGTTTATCCTGTTTCCTTGAACTTTTTACAACACTTCTGACAGTAAATAAACTTATATTGAACTGCACTCCTATAGCACCATAAGTTAAACCTTCATTTCTGAGCCTAATAATCGTGTTTTTAACACTAACATCCAACTCCTTCGATTTCGAAGTCATTTTACTGCAGTAATCGCAAAATAATGCATAGACACTTTTGGAGTAGTTTTGCAGACTTTATACCGGTAGAGTTTCTTATCAGTCGAAACACGACTTCAATGTAACAAAATTTGCATAGCAGTTTTGACATGCAAATTTTCGTTCTTGAAAAGAAAAAAATCGTAGAAAATGCAAATTAAAATAAAATTTTTACTATTTTTGTATATCTAAGATGTCTTGTATTTAATTACGACAGCTAAAATTGCAAAACATTTTATTTATTTGTCAATATGAATAAATTAAGGCAGTGCCAATATTTTTTTTACCCACTGTTTATATTATCTTGATCTGAAAAGTGTTCTTACAATTTTTCTGGCGTATTGTATTTTCTTTTTAATAAAGTATTACCTAAAATAAGTATTATTTTTGGTTTATACTATGAACTTGAAAGTGAGTATTGAATTAAAAATAACCGGTTTTTTTTTTTTTTTAGTAAAAATTTTATTTATCAAAATTTGTTTTTTTCTGGCTTTCTGATCAAAGTTTCTGATCAGCATCAAAGTTCAAATGTCGGGCCATGGAATATTCTATGGATTGAACAGCCTATCGTAACATCGTTGAATACATTGGTAATCTATCTTGTCCCATAAAATTTCTTAAATAGGTTTTTATCAATTTCAATTTCGAGAATGATCGATCAGCATCAGCCGTATTCACAGCAATTTTTACAAATAGCATAAATGCAGTGCACACTTCAGGAAAACATGATTAACAAATCACCCAGTTCCCTTATGGAAAAAAATTGTCTATTTCATGTATACAAGTGGAGCAAAACTGAGAATTCTCTAAAAGGAAATTTAAAAATGTCCCAATGGCACTTATGCGGCTGCGGGGATTCCCACTTATTATTTTGTAAGTATCTATTCACGAACCATAAATCGGGGAAGTCCCTAGCATCGGGATTACGCGATCGTAACTATTTCTATTACTATTACTACCAGATGTATTTTTCATACCAATGAATACGTTTAAAATCTTGATACACAATTTTTTTAATTTATCGCTTTAGTAATTCAAATTTATTAAACACAGAATTAATAATTTTTACTTTATTTTCTAATAATAAATGCCGGTCCTTTCCTGTACTCACAGCCTCTATGCTTGCTCAGTGCCCATGGCAATTTTTCCGTCGTATATATACTTCAATTTTTCGAATATATACTTCAATTTTTTATGTATATGCGATGGTTCAGGTATTTAGAAATAATACATTTATTAAGCTCGCAGCACCCAATAAATATATTAAAAGTAACGACTGACAAGAAAATATGTAGTTTTGACTTGAAAAAATAATTAAATACTTAATATCAGTATTTATTAGTTTAATGTAAAGTAGGTTCATAAGTTTCGTTTTAAAACAAGATGTTGCATGTTAAGCGCTTGAGAGGTTTTTTTATGCAACTTTTTGATCCGTCTTTCTTATCAAACATTTCGCACTTTTTTTTTTTTTTTTTTTTTGTTAATTTTTAATTTATTTAGAGTAATTTAATACTATCGATAGCAAGTAACACATACGCCCGCCCCTGTTTCGATACATTTCTATCTCTTTGGACGACATTCCCCACATTTTAAAATCGCCATGAAAATCTATGCTTTTCATGTTCACTAATATGGTGGCATTAGAACACACGTTAAATGCTTTGTATCAATGCAAATAAGGATTTTTTTACAAAATAAATGTTAAATTTCTTAGTTCAACAATTCATATCTTTAAAAGATAAACAAATACTTCAAACAAGCCTTTTTAAAAGTTATTTTTAAACGACACGAATCTTATTCTTAATAGTTACAGGAATATTTATATTTATTTGACTATTTTAGCTTACGAAAACAAATGTATTTCTTCCATTCTGCTGAAAATAGTCACACTTTTTTTATTTTCAATAGAATTCTTAACTTTTTAGAGAAACTTGTTTAAATAATACACTTTCATCTAACACACTCACAAAAAAAAAAAAAAAACTGATTTTTAATGATGTTTGGAAAGAAATGTTTTTGCAACTGGTATTTTATTTCACTCTTTTTTTCCTTATTAAAAAGGGAAGGGGGGACAGTTTATCTTAAGATATTATAAATAACTTTGTCAAAGTTAATTTATTTTTTTGAAATATAAAATAGATTCACTAGGGTGTTTGATGACAATTTATGTTCTTCTCTTTTAGTTTTTAAATTATGCATACTACTGTGCCCGAAAAGTAAGACCAATTCTAATTTTTTTTTCAAAAACTCTTTATGTATTCTTCCAAATTTATTTCATAGCCTTCAAAGTAATCCCCTCCGGACACAATGCACTTATGCCAACTTTTTTTCCAATCCTCAATGCATGCTAAAAAAGTCATCAGCAGGGGATGGCCCACCGATGTCAAATATAGTGCCAGCAACCTAACAAAGAAGAAAAAAATTGAAATTACATAAGCTTCGGAAATTTTAAATTGAAAATTGGTCTTACTTTTTGGACACAGTAGTAACTGTTTCCCAGTTAAAAATTAATTTGAAAAAAAAAAAAAAAAAAAAAACTATAATAACCGAGATTCATCATGTGGAAGAAATGATGCCAATAAATAATTAATTAAATAATGAAAATAAATAATAAATAAATAATAACAATAATAATAAAAACTTTCCGTATCTGTGCCTGAGATGGTATGCGGCAAATCTGTCACTTGGTCTGTCACTCATCTGTCACTTCCCTTCATGTCCTTCTATTAGGATGGACAAGAAGGGAAGTGAGTCTGATCTCCAAGATGCCACCTATTGGAAAGTTCGTTAAAAAACAGGTAGTAGAGAATTGTGTTGCAGTGCAACCCCCGTGATGTAATCTGGTTAACGCTGAATCCGTTACGTATTTGATATTCTAGTTGTGAGCGATCTCGATTCAGTGTTCGGCATTCAATAATGACCTAGATTTATAAATAAAACCATAGCAACAGATTATTATTTTAATCAACTTTTCTGTCTAAAATTTCTTGGAAAAAGAGATTTCATAAAATTAAAATATTATGAAATCTAATAACAATAAGGAAATATGAGTGAAAAATGGTAGTCAATTATTCATCATTTAATAAGAAATAGGATCAAAATGAATAAATCAGAGATGAAATTATATCAGTAAGCACAACACTCATAAATTTGCAATCCAAAAAGTGAAAAAAAAAAGGTGATAATTGACAATTTTTATGTCCAAAAATAGAATATTTAAATTATTTTGAGAACATATTAAATTTGCCCAACTCGTGGCTCAGTCGAACACGCATCGCTTTCCGGCATCTTGCCTCGCTAGTCGGACTTCCTGGTGGGGATCCTTTCCCATACTTCCTTTATCTCATACAATACGTAAATGCAGGGTAGTTTTCCCCTTAAAAGTTTTCTCCGAAGGCTCTGCCCTCCTTCCTCAGTGTCACGGAGCAAAGTCAGACTTCTACCTACAGGTGCTCCATCACAACTGAAGCTGCCCTTCCCCCTTTCCTTTTTTCCATGAGACCTCACGGGTTCTTTGACTTGGTCCAGATTTTGCTGTCTACCAAGTGGGATAAGAAAAGACAACATACTAAATAGGAATGCATATTACAAAAAAAATAGGGAATAAAGTTATATTCGATTTAGGTTTTCCATACACTTTAGCAATTCATGTATTACGATAAGAGAGGTACTATTTAAGTTGGAATTTCTTGCATCTAAAATAAATGTGACATAAAAAAACCAAACAAAATTATGAATACAGCATTAGCAACTTCCGCAAAGCTTATTTTCTTCTAAATTTGAGCTCAAAATTTAAAAAAAAAAAAAAAAAAAAAAAAAAAATAGCCTTTGATATTTAGCTTCTTTTGAATCCGAACATGTATTCTAATTCATGACGAAATTGCTGTGACACCATATTCAAATTACATCTAGTAACAAGCCATGCGAAAAGTAATTCAGAAGTAGATGTCATATTAAAAAATAATAATAATAATAAATCGATGCGAATTGACAAAACCACAGAAAACAGGTTTCCTGTACTTTAAACTACTTTGGTCTTTGTTTTAGTAAAAACAAAGATTTCTATTTTAATTGAATTTATCCGAGTATAGATGTCCACATTTTTTTTGATTATAAAATAATTGACTTAATCGACTCTTTAAATTAAAATAATTTCTTGAAACACAAGCTTTAAAAACCTTTGAAAATTATTTAATTATTTATTGAAAGATAAAAAAAATTATTGGGGCTTGATGGCCGAGTGACTAGCGCTCTGGCGTTCGGGTTCGAGTCCCGGTGGTGCCATGGATGTTTGTAGTGGTTCGAAATCCACTTTAAACCGTAATTCCCGGTCTAATATGGTGTAGACAACCCTAACCCCGTAGTGCTGACAACCCTACCCAGTAAAAAAGAAAACATCTCCTGTCTAGAGATCTGCCAATAGGCAGACGGTCTTCGCCCACCATGGGGCTGTTTAGCCACTGATGATGTAAAAGTTATTGTTGCATTTAAACATTTGAATGTCAACTTATAAGAATGAATATAAAGAATTGTCATCCTTTTTGCCAATAATATAATTTTTACTGGATTTTATTAGATAAAAAATACTTATGAAGTTGTTTAGATTTCAAGTTACTAAAAGCGCAATTTAATATCAACACCATACCTGAGAAAAATAGAAATTATATAAATATAGTATATTTTAATGTACTTTTATTTATTTATTTATTTATTTTTTGTGTTTAAAGATAAAGTTATTGTTGAATTTAAGCACTTGAATGCCAATTTATAAGAACGGAGTTAAAAGAATTGTTACCATTTTTGCCAATAATAAGATTTTCAACGTTTATTTCATAAAAAATGTTTATATTTCATATTACTACAAACGCATGTTTATGTCAACATCATATCTGAGAAAAATTTAAATTATATAAATATATTTTAATGATTGAAGTTAATGGGGCCTGGTTTGTAGTGGTACAGAATCCACTTTAAACCGTAGGTCCCTGTCTAATATGACTATTAGGCGTAGGACTGACATCTATACACCATGAAATGAAAACATCTCATGTTTCGAAATCTGGCTGAAAGCCTTAGTCCCACCATGGGGCTGTTACGACATTGAAGAAGTAGCTAATACAAAAATGAGTATATATGTCCTTTTTAAACCAATTGGTCAAAATATAAATCAGAAAAACTTCATGCAGAATGCAAGTGTAGTATCAAATAGCATTAACCAACCACGCATAGTTTGACTGCAATAAATAAAAATCAATCTTCCAAAATCATCAAAATAAAGTAAAATACAACCTCTAACATTTTTCTCAATATTTTGGAAACTATTTGGGTTAAAGTTTCATAAACTTCTAATTTGGTATTTAAGGTTTTTTTACCAATCCGTAATCGTGACATACTTTTTGTTTTTCAACAAAAGGTCAATGAAGGCGAATCCTGAGTCGATATGCAAAAATAAGTTAAAACACAATTTTAATCGAGGGTGGATCACCTATTAGAAGTTTCATTGTGTGAAGAAAAATAAATTGCAAAGCAGCACATAACGCCAAAAACTGAAAAGTGTCCTTTGTTTCTTGCACGGAAAAAAACTATTGAATAAGATAAATTTGACTATCCCTTTTCGCATTAGTTTTGTTTTTCAAATATCGGTCTGTCGTAGGAGAGTAATATGTTGGTTTAAAAAAAATGTTATATTAGGTCACAAGAACAAGTTATTTGAATAGATGCTGAGGAACCTAGATCTGTTATTGATGTTCCTAAATATTTTGTATAGAGTTGATTTATCATCCCATTTCATTAATCTGCTCTATCTGTGGTTCAGTGATAACATACATGTGTATAGGAAGGTGCATATTCGAATCTCCTGATATGCATTGCTGTCCCGACTTTCAGAAATGGGGAGATTTGATAGCTATCTGTAAATAACTCCCATCGACAATCGGACTGCCTGGTGGAATTTTTATTTTCTTCTTTTTTTTTTTCTTCTTTAATACAAGCTACACTTACCTCCCAGAAAGCAATAAATTCCCTCTTTCTGTAGTCGGTTTGTGGATTGCTATGTGAAACACGAAGTGCCTGTATGAAAAAAAAAAATATATAAATGCGCTCATCATTTCATTTGTTATAATCTAATTTTTTTAAAAAAAAAACTTATAACTTTTCCAAAGCGGCAAAAGGAAAAAACTTAGTTAGTTAGTTACAATATAAAATATAAAACAAATCGTGTTCAACATTTATCAAAAAACACCAAAAATAAAAACAAATATAATATTTATGAGTGTAGTTTATAAAAACACTAACGAATTAACAAATAATAATATAATATAATTGCAAAAGAGGGAGGTAATGTTTAAGTCACAAGTACTTCCTGGTTGGTATTAGATGGTACTAGAGGCCATGGCTACTTTCCCTGGAAAATGACTGTGCATCATCCGAACTTTAAATTGAATATGCATGCTGCAGTGGAATGCTGGTAACCTGTCTGGCACCAGCAAAGAAATTAAAAGATTAGTATCGAGAAGGATGTTGATGTTCTGGTAATCCTAGAGGCAAATATTACAGAAAAAAATATAGATAGTAGAATGGTTATTTGTATGCTCCTTACCGGATGGCCAGACAAAGCATGTTCTGACCACACAGATCTTTATTATGTTGTTTCTAGCTTTTAAATTTTTATCCTCTGAATATTTAACTTGTTTTTAACTGTTTTCGGGTCTTTGGGTCGTTTTTATTAAGAATGTCTGGTATTTTCCTTTTGTAATATGGATTTGTTTCTATATTATGTTTGTTTCTACAGCAAGTGGCCAAATTTGAATGGATTGAGTTCCAACAAAACAATAAGTAACGACATTATTGCAAGAATATTATAATTAAAAACAATCATTTATATAATTATTTTAGCATCATTTAGATATTATTTTTTCTGAATTCAGACTCAAGATGTCTTTAAATAAATATATATTCAGAACCGAATGCCGTACTTACAATTTTATGTTAAACATAAAAAAAGAACTGTTTAATAATAAATATTGTTCTAAGAAAATTGAATGAAGAATTTTAAATAATACGTAATTTAAACTAAATTAAATTAAAAGAACTGATCAACTAAAAAGCAATACGGATTTCTTACAAGAATTTTTTTTTTTTTTTTATAATTTATTTTGCTTCGTATAATAAATAATTTTATTAAGTATTTAAAGTGATACAATACAATATACAACTAAAACATTACCAGATAACTGGTCTCAAATTAAAAATAAAGAGGAGGAATATAAAAAAAAATAATATAAAATTATTGTGAATAAATTACTTACAAATTTGCATTAAATTTTTAATAATAGTAAACATATTGCTGTAATGTAAATTGGAGAGATATTCAAATTCAGAGAGTAAAATTATGCATTATTATAATTTTTTTAAAACTAAACACAGTTTCTTAACAAACATTGCTACATTTATTATCATAACTTCCAAATAAGTATTATGAATATTTTTCCAGTTTAAATTTTGAATAATTGTTTTAATTTCATTAATTGAATTATTACTTTACAATTAATTACACAAATTTCTTGAAATTCTTGTAATGATTAAGGACAGAAAAGAAGTTAAAGATTATTTTTATTTTAACATAATGTTCCGAAATTATTTTTATTTTAACATAATGTTCGAAATTATTTTTTTACCTTAAAAAATGCCAGAACTTTTTTAAAATTAATTATTCATTAGAAGCACACGATATGTTTCTAATGTCTAGAAAGTTTAAAGAATTATAAATACTGGAAAATATCATTTCTTGGTGAACAAGAACAAAAATTCTGTGGTGTCGCCATCTATGTGTGAATATTCTAATAATTTTTAATCGGAGACATAAAATGTGGGAAAATGTGCAATTAAAACACTAATGAATTAAATTTTAAAAAAGATTTTACTTATTAGTTATAATAAAATTTATTTCATCAATTTTTTAATTTTTTAAACAATATTAACTTACTTAGTTATATTATTAGAATAAATAAATTTTCATAATCTGAAAAAAAAAATATTTAAGAATAAATTTAATCATTAAAAAGCGAATAACTCAAATTTCATACAGATTTACATGAATAATCCATGAAATATCTTGAAATTCATGTAACATATTAATAATCAGCTCCAGATTTACATGAATAATACTTAAAGTATTATGAAAATATAAATCTTCCAGACTATCTTTATACAAATATTAAGATTGGCCCGTAAGAAATCTAGATTCATATAATTTGTTTGATTTTATGAATTTTAACTAACATTTGATCCAATACAAAATAGTTCTGGGGCTTCAATTTCTACAAATTTCTATTATTTTATATTGTTTTGGAAATTCCTCTTAATTTTGGAATAATTGTTATATATAATCCAAACGTTCATTAAAAGTATCATTTTTTAAAGAAAAAAAAAAAATATATCATGCTGTATAATAATGCATTTTGATCTTAGCATGCATAATATAGAAAAATAATATTTGCATTTTTAATTATATTATCTCGCTTTCATGGGTGTCAATAAATACCAAAACATTTTCTGGGGTAAAAGTAGTATTATAAATTTGAAGTTCATTATTTTTGCATCAATTTTAATGAATATATCATTAAAATTAATTCTACTTTTAAAAATCTTCTCCAAAATAAAAAACTCCAAATATATTATTTTAGGAAAAATTAGCATTTTTTTCGGGATAAAAAATGAATGTTATAACAGATGATTTCACAGTCAAATAATTAAAAGAAAAATTAAATTAAAATACCAACTGAATTGGTTTATTCACAACAACACGTGTTTTTTTTTTTTTTGTTGTTGTTATATGTTTGTAATACTTAATGCTGCAATAATAATTAATTAAAGCTATAATTCAAAACAATTACATTTTAAGAATGCATTCTAGCTTTATAAGTATGGCTCAACTTCCATCGGAAAAAAATGTAGAAATTTATATAACAAAAATTGTCTATTTATGATTAAATTTTCATTTATCTATTTTAAAATAAAATCCTAGTCACATCGCAAAATCATATTCATATGCATTAGTAATTGCATTTGAAAATATTAATGAAACTACTTAAAATGCAATTTATCAACTAATTAAAAGGCAATTACTAATGCAATTTATCAATGAATTAATATGCAATTTAGCAATTAATTATAATGCAATTTAACAGAGAATTAAAATGTCATTAAAATGTGGTTATTTACAGAAGTATACTGACTTTACTAAAAATGTATCAATCTGTATTAAATATTGTAGTTACAATAAATCCGTAACAGTCATTATTTTCGTATTATATTTTATGGTATTATAATATTACAGTAAGAAAGCAATTTCGAAAATTACTGATGAATATATCCTAAACTACTGACGAAAGAATACTAATGAATAAGTACAAATCATGTAACTTAACAGTAAAAAGTCACATTTCCTTATGAAACATCAAGGAAAATGCTTCAAATACAAATTTCCCAGGGCCTAAAGGGACCTGTTGAAGTAGTCAAACCTTAATTTTTCAAGACCCACTGATACACATAATCGCTCGTTAATTTTTCATTTCTGTCAGCTCCGGTGTACAGATATCCCCACCTACCCAATTTCCACTTCTCTTCACATCTGAGTGATGAAACGATCGATAATAATACCACAGAAAAGAAAGAAAAAAATATAGTTTAAAAAAAAAAAAAAAAAGTCTAATTTTTCCCCAGTCGCAAGTGAAGACCAACAGGAACACCCATATTTTCCTTCGCACCGCATCCGGGTCAGTACGCCCATCATTCAACAAAGAGACGGATGGTCGAGGAAAAAGTGGACTTTTTTCCTCAAACCAACGCTGACGGATGTTGATGCGCTGCTGCTAAAAGCTGGAAATAGGATGCCACTGCTTCAAAAATAAAAAATAAAAAAAACTTTTCTAAAAGATAAGACATAATATAAAAAAAAAAAACCAACTTACTTTCAAGTGTAAGTAGTGGTCTAAATATTTGAGACAGGTAGATATACGTATATTTTTTTCTAGGAGAGGCTTAATTCGGTGAAAGCTGCCAAGAGTGGTGACCTTCCTCAAAATCGAGGTTATGCAGAGGAGGTTTAAGTTACCACTTCTTCCATAGGTTGGAGATTAAGGGAAGTGTGTGTGTGCTTAACCTGTAATTAGGAAGGGGGCTTTCTTGTGGTGTGATGGTGAGGGGTGGTCTTTTAGTATGCTGAAAGCGAGCTTTCCGTATCATGAATTTAGGTTTCGGGGGATCATGATTTGTGGAATCAGTGTAATGTAGTCTAAGAAGAGGAAGTGATGTTCCAAGTTCCGTCTAATCCTTATGAATATTGTAATTGGATAAAGTCTACCAGGAACTTCAGTGCGTGAAGGTGTGTATTAAAATGTATTTTGACGCCAGGAAAATAGGATTCATTACATCCAGAAGTAAATTATTGAATTAAAACCAGATTTTAAAAATATTCGTCGATAGCTAAATAAATTTTTGAAAAACAATAAAAGCAGGGAACTGCATAATTGTATTTTACTTGATATCAGAAAAATTATTCTTTGTTCTTAAATGAAACTGATTATAAAAAAAAATAATTAATTAAATAAAACTGACATAGAAATTGAATGCAATAAATTTTTTTAGTAGCAATAAAATCCTAAACTCTGAAATCTGGCTCAAAAATACTTTCTGGATGATAGCATATTCTATCTGAAATTAAATTAGGTAGCGTGCAGGTTGGGCAACCAGATTGCAACTGAGTGTGATTGGGTTGAGATATTACAGGCGTAGGTTGGAGGACCTCCAGCTTTATTTACACATGTACAAGCACCACACATATAGAATTATAAATAGGCAATATTAACACATTTAAAAACAGATGCATGGTGGAAGGATTCCACTTCTAAGCCGAAAACTCGATACTTAGGTATGCGTAGGGTGTGTGAAAGTTACTTCTTGTCCGGGTGAGAGTCACCTAATGAACCTAGACGCTTATATATTTTTCTTGGGGTGAGAGACTGTAAACTAAACGTTTCTCAGCGGTAGCGCAGGTTTCACTGTACTTCCTCTCAGGTGAGAGTCTCGAGGCCTACTAAGCATTTCTCCTGAACCCTGCAAGGGACGCTCTTGTAGTACGTAGGAGGAAGCATTACAATTATAAAAAAAATCAACTATCTCGTGTTTCACAAATTATATCAAGAAAATCTAAGAAATGGAGGAAGATCACTATCTCTGGGAGAACTTTAAAAGCTAATTGCCGCATGTGAAAAAATTAAAAAAGACAATTCGATTTCCGATGCACTATGTTCACATAATCACTACCAATTCTTTTCTTTTAGTAACGCATGTGTAACAGTAATTGCTGACACGAACATTGGAACTTTCACTATCATCATTGGACCACAAGTCATACAACGTTCATACAAGATTAAAAATATCTCGATAAAAATTAATATATTATTTTTATAAAGTTATATAATTAAATGAAAAATCAGTTGTTAAATGTTTTAGTTAAATATAGCAGATGTTTTAGTTAAATATAGCAGGGTCTTTTTTTTTGCCGTTTATAGTAATGCAGGTTATGGTATGAAATATCATTAAAATATTTCAAATGGCTGTAATACAAATAAAAAACTTTTTAAATCTATATATCATAATGTACAAATATATCAGTAAATATTTATAATATCTTCTTCTTCGTTGGAGCAACATCTTCTTCTTCGTTGCCTATGGAAGATTTCGAGACAAGAGAAATAAAATTACTCAACTGAATTTCCACGTATTTTCTCGGAAAACAAAATGGAAAGATTATACAATTTAATTTTCATATTCCTTCGTTTATTATATAAGTCAAATAATATAAGCTGGATTGAGTTAATTTTTAATTTTTAAAACTAACCTGTAAGGAGAAATTAAGTTACTGATGTTTTAGAAAACTAAATTAAAATAAATTCTTAAAAATGATTTTAAATAATATTTTGTAGTTAAAAAGGAATTTATCGTGAAGTATTTATAGGAAAAGTATAATAAAAAGACGCATAAGATGTCCGTCTCATGCCATAAAATTTAGTTTTTAATAATTTTTTTAAAAATAGTTTTAAGGAATTATTCAATTAGGAATTTATATTACATTAGATATATATGAGAATACAAAAAATGTGAGGACAATATGTATTATATATGAGAATTATAAACTTTTATAAGACAAAATTAAATTAATATATTAAATATTTAAGAAGTATATTTTTATTTAAAATTTTTAAATTAATTATTTCATTAAAACTGTTCTTGGAAATATTTCTAATTTTATGTAAATGATAATAACTAAATGCTTAAATATTCTTATATAAGAAGGGGAGACATTACTGCAATGTTAAGAAATGTTTTAGATATTTGATATATTCAAAAATGTCACAAAATCGAAAAAGGTTACCATTTTTTTATGCCTCAGAAAAGGTTAGACTTCTGATGAGTTGAAATTTGAGGATCCCTCTCCCAGAGGAGGGAGGCATCTAAAAATATGCATTCTCCACTTTTCTTATCGAACCCACCGATAAGAGGGGGGACCTAAAGATTTATTTGGCCCATCCTCAATAAAATCCCAAGCCTTCATTTCAAAATCCCAACATGCTAACTACAAGGAGCTCCTAGGCTCAGATATCTATTAAAAGGTATGAAACGAAAATCTGTTTTCTAATTTTTTTTAACAATAACAAAATAATTTTGTTGTGAAAAATTCTTACATCAGGTCAAAACGAAAATAATTTTTGTTGTGAAAATTCTTTTCATTATCAGAAAAAGAAAATAATTTTGTTGTGAAAATTTTTTTTTTCATTATCAGAAAAAGAAAATAATTTTGTTGTGAAAATTCTTACATCTGATCAAAAGGAAAATAATTTTAATGTGAAAAATTTTTACATCAGACCAAAACGAAAATAATTTTGCTGTGAAAAATTCTTATATTAGACCAACATAAAAATTATTTTATTGTAAAAAATACTAATATCATATTGAAACAAAAATAATTTTGGTGAGAAATTCTTACATCAGATCAAAACGATAATAATCGCAACTATTATAAATAAAAAAAGAAAAAGAAAAAACGTCTTGTTCCAAAATTTTGAATTCAAAATTTAATCAATAAATCGAATCGTATATTTATTTCTTAGTAGAACGGAAGTTCCTTGAACCCACTTTTCTAAAATTCCTCAATGAAATCAAACAGTAAGCAAATGAGAAAATAAACCCTACAACTGAAAGAGAAGGAAAATTCCGATCTCCGGCGTAACCAGATCCGTGTTTATTCATTTCTAATTGAAGGTGTAACTGTTATTCCCACAGAGAGGCGAAAAAAAAAAAAAAAAAGTTTTTAACGACAGATGTCGTCACTTTATTTTCCTCATTCTAATTGTTTGAAACTCCAACGCCATTTTTTTTTTCTATGTGTCAATGCCCTGTCCTACTGCTCTCTACCAACAACATGGAAGTTCCGTTTGTTTATAGAAATAATTCTAAAACAATGAATAAGAATAACTCCAGATTCTACGCATAGAGGGCGCTATAGCCAAAGAGATTTTCTTAATATCAGTTGCAGGGAGTAAGTAGGTAACACAACTTGATATTTTATATTTTTTTTTAGTGCAATTGATTTTAGATTGCTTAAAAATATTTTTGAATGAAGGGAAATACGAATAATGAAAATATAAAATGGTAGATGATTATAATGTTTAGTAAAATAAATACTGCATATAATCTATAAATATTAACGACAATGTATAAAATGCTTACCATTTAAAGACAAAATATGAAATATTCTAACTATTTAATGTATTTTCAGTAGGTATTAAATACAGTTTTGGTAATACGAAATCACCCTTTTTCAAATCAAATTCACCCTTCGCAAAATTAGTTTTATAAATAAAACTAATTTTGAGAAGGGTAATTTGATTAGTTTTTAATAATTTTATAATTAGTTAACAATAATTTTGTTAGTTTTTGTACATATTAATTTTCATAAAGACGCATGTGCATATGTACGTTTAAATAAGCCTTTATCTATGAGTACTGGTGTGCTGGCACGGGTAAAGATGTATGCTTAAATATGCACGAGAATATGCATGTGTTAATTTGTGTACATTGCAGGGAGCATGTATGCGTGTATGTGCTTATATGTAAAGTGAACATGCGTGTATGCATTATATGTCTATTCATGTATATAAGTACTAAATATCATGATATTTATTGTATGTGTCTTATGTATATAAGTGGATGAGTATATTTATTGTATGGGCATTCATAAATGTAAGTATATGCATGCATATATGGTCATATGTATGTATGCGAGTTTGCATGTTTGTTCGAAAGTATATATATATATTATATATATATAGATAGATATAGATAGATATAGATATGCGCATATATACAATATACGTTTGCATGTATGTACTTTTATATGTTTGTGCGTATGCCCGCATGTACATATGGGACATATATATATATATATATTAGTACATACTGTAATATATATGCCCACGCACACACGGATATATATATATATACATATATATATATATTCGCAAACACATATACAGATTTGTATATAAAAATATTCGAACATACACACAAACTTGCTTACTAATATAGATACATACAGGCATATATACAAACATACAAACGCTCATAGATTCAAGCATTCGCATAAACACAAACGCGCATACATGCAAACATATACATTTACAAACGCGCATACAAACTCGTATATATATATATATATATAAACCAGACTGTTCCTTTTATCAACTAGGGAGCATATTTATTCTCTTGAGAGTTATGCATCTTCCGTAGTCGCCAGCCAGCTAACAGTGCAGATCCACTCCAGAGCAGATATATCTAATATATAAAATTCTCGTGTCACAGTGTTTGTTGCCAAACTCCTCCGAAACAGCTTGACCGATTCTTATGAAAATGTTTGTGCATATTTGTTAGGTCTGCCAATCGGTCGTAATCTATTTTTTATACCCCTAAGTGATAAGGGTGATCCACCCCTAAATATTTTTTAAAATTTCTTTCGTAAAACAATGCAGTGTTTTTTTTTTTTTTTAATTTCTTAGTCATGACATTACAGCACGTGTGCTTAAACAAAAATTAAAGTCTTCAATCGGCTTAATTTTTTTTACTTTTATTTAATTAAGTGATCTTATATAAATCAACACGTGTTGTGAACTCGCGCCAACAACGGCCGTTGCTTTACCTGTATATATTATACGAAACGTTTTTGTGGGAATAGTTTTAATTTAAAAGAGAAATATTTACGTGTCAAATAAATATACGTGTTTTATCATTGTTAAAGGTAAGTCAAATAATAAGAGAACGAATACTGTTATATTTGCACGTGTAGCGTGTTAATGTCTTAAGTTGTCTTAAGTTAATGTTTTGTTAAGTTATATTCTTTGCACGTGTAGCATTAAATTATATTTACACGTGTAGCGTGTGTTAATGTTTAGTTAAGCAAAATTGGCAACTTTATTTTTGTTCTAAGAAAAATAAAAATGGCTGTTATTGCGTTTTAACTTACAGGTGTAATTGTGTTGTAATTTACTTTATTGTGGCGAATCTGGGATTCCAGTAAAGTAAGTGTTATTTGCAATTCGAAAGCATAAACTTATAACGACAAACTATTTAGCGGCACTCTGTTACTCCTTTCAGGTGATTTCAGGCAAACACTTCCTGCCATTCCACGTTCAACGTACGCTGATGAGATCAACGCTTGCTTAAAATTATCGTCACTGTGGCGTAATGTTGAAAAATACAACTAAAAGTAAACATGCGCGTTCAAATGCTTCAAGATCCATCCGCTGAAACATTCTCAAAACAACTGTTAGATAATGGCGATGGAAAAATTGCTATACATGAAAATACTGGATGCATAAAATTTCCGACTCGCAAAATAATCTCATCGACCACATATTTCCCGATGTATGCACACAATTCCAAAATCTTGATTGGTTGGCAGAAAGAACAATTTTGGCAGCAAAAATGTGGACGTCAATGGTTTAAATTCCAAGATACAACAGTTGTTGCCAGGGAACTTGGTGTCATATAAATCTATCGATACAGTTTGCGATGCCAATGAAGCTGTAAATTATCCAATTGAGTTTTTGAATTCATTGGATTTGCCAGGCATGCCACCGCATCATTTACAATTAAAGGTTGGATCTCCGGTTATTTTTATTCGTAATTTGAACCCACCATGGCTGTGCAATGGAACACGATTAGCCATTAAAAAATTAATGGAAAATGTTATCGAAGCCAGCATTTTGAGTGGCAAGTACCGAGGCGAAAATATATTGCTGACACGAATCCCTATGATTACCACAGATGTGCCAAATGAATTCAAACGTATTCAATTTCCAATTAGATTGGCATTCGCAATGACAATCAATAAGTCGCAAGGCCGCAAGGAGTCTGTTTGTGGCTTAGATTTGGGCACACCATGTTTGTCCATCGGACAACTATACGTGGCATGTTCGCGTGTGGGTAAACCATCCAGTTTGTTTGTGTTGGCTAAAGACGGACTAACCAAAAATATCGTACACTCCATTGCACTTAGAGATTGATGTTGATTATTTTTTTAATTGCCATAATTAGTAGTAAATATGTAAATAACTATTTTTGATGCATATAAAGCTATTATATAATGTAATTTAAAATATATTTATTAATTTAAAAAAAATATAAAGGATGAAATAAATAAATAGTTAGTGTATTATCATTTTATACGCCGTCATTGTCTGCAACCTTCCATTCCTCTTCCAATCATAACCATATTTCCACACACTTATAGTAAGTTAGTTTTTTTTTTTTATTTAACTAAAAAAATATTTTATAGAAATAATGTATATGGCAAAACAACGTTTGCCGGGTCAACTAGTCTATATATAAAACTTTCTGGGCGGATTACAGGTTAATCATAAAATTTACATTTTGATGTAAGAACAAAACGCTTAACAGCAATTTTAAAAAAAAAATTAGAAAGACTATAGAATTCCAACTAATTTCATTTTTTTGGAAAATCTTATATTCACTTTGAAATACACTCATGTCCATAAATTAAGTATAATGAATTTCAGGCAAAGAAAGAGACAGAAGCAAAACAAATTTGACTTATTTGTAAAGTCTATTTATTAAACAAAAGGTAAAGAGCAAAAAAGAGGCTATATGTTTGACATAATTAATAAAAATTGCGATTTTTACTCCCTTGGAACAAATTTCAAAAAAAGAACCTATTCACAAAAAACAGTATAACATGGTTAGCATGATGGTTAATATGGAGTATGTCTCCCGGACGATGCAATACAGGCCTTACAACGCCTGGCATGCTGAGTATCAAATTATCAATCTGATCTTTGGGAATATTACACCACTCATCAAACAATGCACTCCGAAGTTCCGGTTGACCGGTGGGGGAGGTTGACGGGCTACAATTCGTCAGCCAAGCATATCCCACACATGCTCTAATGGATTCAAGTCCGGTGAGTATGCTGGCCAATCCATACGGGTGATATCCTCCAATTGAAGGCATTCGTCTACAATGTTTGCACGGTGAGGATGGGCGTTGTCATCCATAAACAGAAATTCAGCACCCATGGCGCCCCGAAACAAACGTACATGTTGTTCCAGAATGACATCCCGATAGATGTGGCCTGTCATCGTTACACTCTGAACATGCAGGTCAGTTCTGGAACCAAGAATAATTCCTCCCCAAACGAGCCATCCTGCACCACCGTAACAATGTCGTTCAATGGTGTTCTCTTGGGGGTAACGGGTACCTGGCGCTCTCCATATGAAAGTCCGGTGAGAATCAGACTGCAAACTAAACCTGAACTCGTCGGAAAACAGCACACAAGACCACTGTTGCGGTGTCCACAATGCATGCTCTCTACTCCAGGTTAATCGCAGGCGACAGTGAGTTGCGGTAAGTGGAACACATCTGACAGGCCTACGAGCATATAGACCAATGTGCCCTAAGCGTCTGTACACGGTATGCCTTGAAACTGTCGTACCGGTAGCTGAAGAGAGCTGACGAGACAGGTCTGATGCTGTGCTCCGTCTGTTTCTTTTGGCAGTAACTGCTAAATACCGGTCCTCATTCGGCGTTGTAACTCGGGGGCGACCTGTGCTGTAACATCTACGCACATTACCATCATCTTGGAATCGTTGCCAAAGCCTGGAGATGACACTCTGGGCGATTCCAAGTTCCTCGGATATTTCCAGCTGGGTACGTCCACATTCCAGTCGTCCGATAATTCTACCACGTAAAAAATCATCCAAATGCTTCCTTTGTGCCATAACTATGCGGTTATTGCACTGAAAGGCTTTTAAAGCGCTTGTGAACAATTTTACTTCTTTGCCACCATTCCTTATATACCCCTCTCTCACACTCTCGTCATTGTGACGTACTATCCGCGCCATCTGGGGGTTTCCTGTAATTTGCATATTCTTCTTCAAGATGTGTGTGATAATTCTACAGGTGAAATTTTTATTTTAGAGTTTAATTTCTGTGTGATTCTGAATTATCCTTAATTTATGGACATGAGTGTAAAAATGTCTCTGCTTTCCCCAGACGATCTTTTAAAGCAATTTCATATCATTTAATTATATAATTATTATCTTGTGGAAGAAATTTAATTAAATATTATGTATAAAAAAGTTCATGTAAAAATTTTAAATAAATATTATGTATGGAAAGGTCGTGAAAAGAAATTTAGATAAGCCTATTAGAATATCTTATTAAGAAAATTTTTAAAAGATAGTAAACCCATAAGAAACGTTAAAAATAGTCAAAGAGATGAAAAAAAATTGATCAAGGACACGAAACCCCAGACTGCCCAAAATATAAGTCATGGATAATAAGATTTCTTCCATCGCCAAGACGCTCACTTGCTGAACCATCCATTGTACACACTCAAATGATATCTTAAAGATAATCTGCATTCAATATTTACAGTAAAAATTTCCCAGCGTTTTCTTAAGAAACCAACATCTTGATTTCCTACTTAACACTAAAGTTTTCTTGAATTTGAATTAAATAAATAACTCTTATGCACTGCATTTTATACAGATGTGATTGCAGAATCACACACACACAAAAAAAGAGCTCCAAAATACAGTTTTGTAAAATTCGCTTTCTTCTAAGCTTCATACTGGGTTTAAGCCAAGCAGTGTAGATTGCATTGTAATAAATACATTTTAATCAGATTCCTTGTCATTATTTTTTTGATATCGAAATATAACGTGTATAAAAGCCTCTTTTTTCTTTTTTAATTTCTTTTTCATAAACTTTATTTGTTATTATAGCTGTATTGAATGAAAAAAAAAGTTTGAAATTTGAAAGGAAAGCAGAATATAATAATATTAAAAATCTAATTTAAATTTACTTTATACATAACGACAAGTTGTTATTTGCATTAAAAATTTTCATTAAAAACTTTTTTTAAATATTTAGTTTGAACCAAAAGTGACAATAAATTAAAACGTATGGGTGCTGATTTCATTATGTCAAAATTCAAATAAAAGGAGCTACTAAAACTCATATATGAATTGTAAATTTAAAAACAGGTATTAATTATTATAATAATATAAACGTATATAAATTAAATTATTATAAAAGTATGTAAGAAATAAAAATTTTATAAACATATTAATTATTATATAAATGTGTTAATTATTAAAAAAATTGTTAAACGTATAAAATACAAATTAGAAATTAAAATGTATTTGTGCTGATTTCATTAAGTCAAAATTCTAATAAAAGGTGTGACTAAAATTAGTACATGATTTGTAAATTTAAAAAAACAAAAACATAATTATTATACTATTATAAACATATGTAAAAAATAAAAGTATTATAAATATATTAATTATTATATAAACATATTAATTATTAAAAATTGTATTACACATATCAAAACGTATAACGTACAAATTAAAAATTAAAACGTTTGGGTGCCGATTTCATTAGGTCAAAATTCCAATAAAAGGAGTGACTAAAATTAGTACATGAATTATACATTAGGGAAAAATGACTGCATTTAATATTCCTTAGATTTACAAGCATGCGTAGTGCGGCAGCTTTTACGCTCCCGATTTTCATTTAGACCAGCGAAGATGTTGGTTACCCGTGGAGAGAGGTTGGTGACCTGCCTGAAAACTGATTTGCAAAATGGTGGGCGTAGAAGCAAGTTGCATCATGTGTCTTCTTTGCTTCGTTTTGTTGTTCTTTAATTTGTGAAATGAGTTCCGTTTTGTTCCAGGAGTCTACTCGGTTACATTCTTTGCTTTCAGCGTCACCGACGCAATTCGGATTCACTCCGTATGAAAAGAAAAAACCTGACAGCATATTTGTGCCAGGATTTCACTCGTTCACGTAGGCAGATTTGCTCCAAATAAAGCAATTTTTGTGTCGGAGATATCTGGGGTAAAGCCCAGTTCGTGTGCTGTCGGTTTTCTGTGATCTCTTACCAGCTACTTTTACCCTTTAAGCCTTCTTGTGCGGTTTATTTTTTTTTTCTTGCACTGCTCACATTCTTAGTTTTGTGAGAAAAGTTTTGTTTTTGATCTAAATTTATATAAATAAAAGGTGGCGCAATGAATTTTTAAGCCTAATTGCATCTATCACTGACATGCAACAAGTATAATCTTTTGAACTGCAGATTAATCAGAAATATTTTAAAAATAAGACTTGTGCACATTAATTATGTAATTTGATTGAAAAGTAAAGATGTTTTAACTATACTTTAATTTTTCTAGTATGTTAGTAATTGATAAAATTAATAGCACGCTAAGTTTTGGAACAAAATTTTGCTTTTAGTGCACAAAATGGAGAATTTAAATACATCTGTATTTATGGTTCTATAAAGTAATAAACTATTTGATTTAGTTAATAAACAACTATTTCTAAACATTAAAATGATATCTTTTATTTTGAACATGTCACGAACCTCTGATGATTTTAACTGACTCCAAAGAGTTGTGTATTTTTACAATTTGAGCTGGTTTCTTATCATGTTTCGTTATAGCAACCCCATTTTAAAAAATTAAACAAAATTTTTGAGGCTATGAAAACGTGAAATTTTTGTTATTGAATTTTGCTTACTATTTTTACACTATTATTTCCGTAACGACTCATCCAATGAAGTAAAAAATCCCTTAACAAAAATGCAAATGGCACGTAAAATACTTAAAGAAATGAAAATCATTTGCAAATTTTTGTTGTGCACCACTTGTACCTCGGTGAAAATGCATGTAAGCTAATGTTTGAAAGGACGTGTCGATTTGTAAAATCCTTACTTTAAGAAGAAATGAAAATTCTACGTAATCAGCATCTGCGAGCGTCTTTCAAAGTTAGCCGGACTCTCTAGTTGGAGTTTTCCAGATTATCTCTTATGCTGTAGAGGAATGCATGTTATCTGTGTAAGTGATTCATCCTCAGTGTCCTGCAGCGTGGAGCGGACATCTCATGATTAGTCAACTCATGAATGAAGCACATCTGTTGTGATGAAGTACCCGTAGGTAGAAGTCTGGCTTGGCTCCAAGTCGCTGAAAACAAAACTCGAGATGGTTTTATTTTCTACGTGGTAGGGTTGTCAGCCCTGCGCTCCACAATCATATTAGACCAGGACCTACAGTTTAAACTGAATTACGAACCACTTAAAATAACTATATAACCGCCGGTACTCGAACCCGAAACCTGCAGAACTGAGCTCCAGTCACTTGGCCATCGGGGCCCTAGCACTTACTCTGATAAGTATTGTCGCAACCCATCATAGAGAATACAATGTACAGCAAGATGCCTTTGATGTATTAAAAAAATTAAAGATTTTTACTGCACTAGTTACTTTTTTTTTTTCTTATTGCTATATAAATATTTCAATTTTCTGAGTGGCTAACATTGTCCTGACAAGCCTCATCGCATCAAGTTAATGGGGTCAGTTGGGGGCCCAGACAAGCCTTCCTGATAAGAAAGAAGGGAAAGTAGGACATCGACTTTCACATCATCAATAAAGTCGGGGCCTCCATTAAGAAGATGGAAAGGGCCCCTTAATTAGGGGACAGAAATTTCACTCACGGAATGAAATTAGCTAAAAAAAAAAAAAAATGTTTTTTTACTTTTTCTCACTGAAAATATCTGCTGTAGAAATAACGGTCTGAGTAAATGATACTTGGGTTAAAATTATATGATTACATGGCAATAAAATTTTTTAAAACAGTGAGATACCTAGCAGAAAATATTTCGGTAAATGAACCGTTTTTCTTTGAAAATGGGGCAAGTTCATTGACAAAAAGTTAATTAATGATAACAATAAATGCAATCTGATGTGAGCTTTTTATTTATAAACAGTTCCCCCTCTCCCCCCCACAAAAATATTATTCAAAATTTTCATCATTTCGTCAATATAGATTTACGTAATAAAATTACAAATATACTTAGAAAGTAGTGTAAGTTCACTTTCCGGAAAAACATAATATTTAGTTCAGAAATCATACTACAGTAGTTTCTCTACATCATTTTTATATGTTTGACCATACAGTAAAAGACAAACATTTCGTTCATTGACTCTATACAGTTGAGAACTTTATTAGTAGAGTGTTCTGCTTGTTCACCATATACAATGCTGTATAAAACTTCATTTGATGAAAATGCGAAGTTTAGAACACTAAATTTATCCCCCGGATGAGGAAGACCGCGAAAATTTAAAAATATAATACTAGCACTTTTATTTCATCATGCCAGGTCTATCATAACCGAAAATTCAACGATAGGATTGATCTTATATTCCTCCAATATATCATGACTATTTTCAAAAACTTTCTCATAATGATAAAATTAAAAATGGCACCTATTAATATAAGTTGTAATTAAGTAATTAAAATGATATTACCTGAAGAAATATTGAAATAAAGCCTTTTTATGTTTTTCTTACACATTTAATAAAATTTTTACAAAAAAAAATTGGTTTGTTTCAATTGAAATCTCATATTTAATATTTTATCAATGTATGATTTTCACATTTTGTTGACTTTGAAAGTGGTGTAAGTCCATTTGCGGTCATCAAAAGTCTAAAATTCTTTTAACTAATACTTCAAATAATCAACGACTTAATTATACTTCAAATAATAATAAACGATCATTAATTTTTAATACTAGAAAACATAAAATGAGCGCATTAATATATACTAATATTTTTTAAACCATTCAAATATAAACTCTTAAATATCTCCATATTATATAAAATTAACTTATACTACTTACAAAGAAAACTGCTCAAATACCTGTAGCAATATCTTATTATTATCAGTTTCAATCATTTCATGGATTTTAAATGTTGTTAAATAATTTTATTTCATTTTCTAATTAACTAAATTACTATCATTAAACTGATTTTTTTTATTTTTTAATTTTGAATGCTAAATTTTAATAAATGACTGTCTTTTTAAAAACAATTGTAAAAATATCATAACTTTTTTTTTACCTGAGTATTATTTAAATATTATACAAATATTGTCTTGCTTAGATATTGAGAAACAAGTAACTCAATATTTTTATTCAAATGCACTGTTTTCATAAAGAATTGACTGAATTTAAAAGGCTAATTAAAGCTGGTCGTTTTAAACAACAAAATCATTCAAAAAAAAAAAAAAAAATGAAAAATGTGAAATTATGTATGTTTTTTTTTATTTTTAATATTTTTTCCATTATTTAATTCCTGTATGGGCCTGAATGGCCGAGTAGCTAGCGCTCTGACGCTCGGTACCACAGGTTTCGGGTTCGAGTCCTTGGATATTTGTAGTGGTTCGAATCCACTTTAAACCTTAGGTCCCGGTCTAATATGGCGTAGTTCTGACTAATAGGATCGTAGAGCATTTTCGGGGGCATTGTTACTTCGCTTCCGTGGCTTATCTTCAAGTTACACGCGCCCCCTGGGTAGGGTAAAGTGAGTAATGTCTGTGCAGCGCTTGCCTTAAAGCATCCAAGACCAAGCTGCATTAAACAAAAACAAAAAAATTAATATATGTACTTGCACGGAAGCAACTGCAAGTTGTAGTCAAAAGCCAAGCCAAGTGGATTTTGTTGATTAAGAAAAAATACTTGAATCTATTCACTTAATATCATTAGCATTTTTAAAGAGTTTGGGTCCAGTTCTGGGAGGCCATGACAAAGCAAAAACCCAATTCCACTATCTGGGAATATTTCTAAGAATCTGGTGTCAACACGAATGAATTTACAAGCATATCACAAAAAGTGATCTAGTTCTTGCAAGAGAGAGAGCCGAGTGCTCAGAGATAACTTATAAAAGTATATCAGTTAAACGCGGCCGTGGGCTTATGCGTTAGTATAGCAAATGAATTTATTAGTTATAGGTCGGGTATTTAGGAAGAGCAAAACGGGGTGTTATTATATGCACGACTTTTTCTTTAATTGATTTGAATTTTCACCCTATTTGTAACAGAAATTTATATACAATTTGTGTATAAATTCATTGTTTGAAAAATATATACATTTATCTCAAAAGAAAGAAATATTGTATTTCATTTTTCACAGAATTCAAACAAAACACACATACAAAGTAATGCATATCAAAAACATTTTTACAAAAATAATAATAATTTAATGCTCATTGTAAGTCAATGCGTGCTAAAAATATCTCTACACAAAAACTTTTGTCTTCCTACTTTTTAAAGCGGGTTTAATTCAATATTCGGAATCAATCCAATCGCTTTCAAGTGCCATCCACCCGTAAACAAACCCTCCATCAATCCATACGTACTCAAAAGGTCACGACCTCACCAGCTTCCCCACGGGTTACGTAACGGAGGTAGGTAGAAAAAGGAGTCGATTCCGAAAAGAAAGGTTTGAGGAAGAGAGAGAGAGAGAGAGAGGCAAGATACTGCTGCACCCTTGACCTTGTGCGGAATCTGTGTTGTGTGCCATTTAGAAAAATGCGCAGTTTTTATTTACCATGTGATATGTGGACCCAGCGCAAACTGTCGGCTGGTTAGGCTGTCACAAAATTGTTTACATTGGTGGATTCAGGAAGATTCTTTAACTTAAAACACACTTTTGAAAAGTTTCTGAGGATGATACTTGACAAAGCTTGCAAGACATGCTTAGCATAATAAAAATCCTGCAATAAATACAAACAACAAGACATGAGTATTTTTTGGGGCTATTTTTTGGGGCTATTTTTTTTTTTTATTTTTATATAAAATGGAAATTCAAAAATTGATGTTAATTTTATATTTACTTAAAAATTCTGATTTAAATAAGATGTGTAATGATAAAAATAATAAATTATTTTTCATCAAAATTATTATTTATCATCAAAAATTTATAATTTTTTTTCATAAAAAAAAAAAAATAAGACTATTTTTTAAAACTAAGACTAAAGATTATTTTTTTTGTTACATTTGCAATAGAATGCATTTATTTCTATTTACAGTAATTTGCCAAATAGATTCTAAAAAAAAAAAAAACGAATCTTGCAAATATATATATATATACATATATTTATGCATATTATTTACTGTATTTTATTTATTAAATTCATACACACGAACAAAAAAACTCTTAAAATGATCGAATATTGGAATAATAGGCTCATAATATAAAAATAAAAGAACTTCAAAATTGACAATAAATATTATTGATAATTTATTTAGAAAATTGCTTAATATTGTTTAAGAATTTCTTGTTTCAAGAAATCTCTTAATATTGTATTGTATTGCATTTGCACCTATCGTGCTATTTTATCAATAATTTCGTTTAAAATAATTTCATAAATTGTTGATTACTAGTTTTAATACTTTCTTCTTCACTGGCGAAACAATCCTATGGTGGGCCCCGACCGTCTGACTACTGGTAGATTACGAGACATCAGATGTTTTCTTTTTAAGGGGTAGAGTTGTTAGCCCTATGCCCAACAATCGTATTAAACCGGGAACTACTATTTAAAGTGGACTCCGAATCACTACAAACATCTATGGCACCACCGGGACTCGAACTCGAAACTTGAGTCCCTCGGCGATCAGACCCCAGTTTTAACATTTCAAGCGAACTAATTTAAAATAAGCCTTGAGTTTTAACATGAATTAAAAAATTTCGTTAATTAATGACTAAGTGAAGTTAAATTCCTAACAAATACAATTTTTAGCTGATATCTGACTAGAATAAAAAATATTTTTATTACACATTCATCTACATTGGTGGCCATCCAATTACTATATTACTATGAAGAAAGTATCCATACTATTAAAATGTATAAGATGCCTAAGTTATAGGAATATATGCGTGATATGTGAGCTGTAAACAACATTTGCAAATATAGAATCAATTTTAAATATTGGAATTGTGATTTCTTGCTTTAGGGGTTTAATTAAGCCTCTTTTAAAAACAAGGTAGAATCTCAGTTTGGTAAAGGATGGATTGTAAGTTATTATAATCCTTTTAAGAAATTTTTAATTCATGTTGGAACCGCCATTATGTGATTATAGAAACTGTGAATGCAGAAAGAATGAACAAACTGAGTGACATGAACATCTCTGGAAGCATCAACATATCACTGAACTACATGATGGAGATTTCATGTCCATGACAGTTATGGATCATATTACAATATAAAAACTCGATATCAGAAATTAGGGTGAATTGTATAGAAATCTGTGCCATACGTCGTCATCTGCAACAGCATGAAACTTTTCATTGTTATGAGTACTTTCTGAGATTATAGTTGTGAGCAGACTATGGATATCATCTTTTCCGACAAAGTTCAATTCTGTTTACAATTCCTACGGTGACCGCATTCGAATTTGATATCATCGCGTTTACAGACTGCATGGTTTTAAAATTACGCTAGTGACAATAGTGTAGCATTTTGGAATCAACTATTGCATTCATCTAATACGGATTGTCGATACACTCAACATTCACTGACATAATTGTAAACTTTTGGATATTTTCACTAACAAACAATACAAATGTTTCAATAATAAAATAATTTATTTATTCATTCCATTCCTCGTCATGTCCTTACAGTCAAGGATTGTCTGAACTCAATTTTCAACAAGGTAGTGGCAGTCCGCATAAATAATTTCTTCTTCAAATCGAACGGAGTTGTAATTTTAATTTCTTTGTGCCTCATGTTGTGAAATAAATATGACTTTTTTTCTTATTTTTCAAGGTGTGTATTAAATAGGCAGCAATGTATAAAAATAAATTATAAACTGCTTTATTGATTAACATTTTATTAAGTAATAACAAAGTCTTCCATATTATTGTGAAAAATTAAAATAAAAATATAGAATACAGCGTCTCACATCACAAAATTAATTTAAAATGAACCTAATAAATCACTTAAAAGCTTTTATGTTAATACAAAATGCATGCAATAAATTTATTTTGAAATGAAAACATTTCGCTTACTTTAATGAATAAATAAGGATATAAATAATAAATATGACTGAGATCGGTTCGAAAGAAATTAATGGGGAGGGAAAATTAAAGCAGATTATAACTTTAAAAATAAACAAGTTTAAAAATATCACCAGTTATTAAACCAGATGACATTAAGACATTTTAAATGTTATAGATTGTCAAATTTTGACACGATGCAATACTAAATGGAAATGGACTAACATTCTGCTAAATGTTAATTTCATTTATTTCAATGATTTGTGTAATCATTGAAAGGTTCTAATTTTCTAATTTTTTTATCTCTACACTATTCCTCACAGAAAAGTTAAAGAATATTTATCATATATAATAAACCCTCTTGTAACACGCTTGAACTACTGAAGCTCTGATGTCACTACTATGTGCTATGTGGAAAGATATTCCATAGTGCAGTGATTCTCAAAAGATGGACGAAGGTGCTCTGGTAAGTTCTAGAAGATTTCTGGGTGTGTCCTGTGATATTCCATAGAAGTACGTGTCCAGATATAAAAATAAATATAATTACTCTTTGTGTCATTTTTCCCGTTCAAAGACATTTTTCATTATAAACAACTAATCTTTCTGATTGTTTTCTCCTTTTCTTCACATAAAATATTGGCAAACAGCGACAATGAGCCAAAGAATGTTACCAGGAGAGGTAACTTCCATGGTTGATTACTAAAAGCGTTAGGCATCTATGTGATTTTCGATGTTAAAAAAAAATTCAATTGCATTCTACGAGACTCTGCCATCTATAAGTACTCTGGGGATATTAACTGAAGAACTAACAGTTATATACACTGATCGTGGATTGAGGGTTAAACATAAAGAATTGTCTCTTGAAACCTTTGGATTTCTATAAACGAAGCAAGAATGTCAATATTTAAAAGTTTTGAAAATTTTACTACAATTTTCAACCCCATATTCATATGAATTAAGATTTTCTACCCACACCACAATGAAATATAAAAAGAAAGGATATATTCAATATATTGTCGAGGGAAATTAACACGCGAGAGTTTGCCTTTTAAATATATGCCCAAATAATGAAGAAATTTCTTGGACACTTCAGGCCCATGTCTCTCATAAAAACAATTAATAAAAAATGTGCATTTAATTTTATTTTTTTTATAGTAGTATATTTTCTGTAATATAGAATTAGTTTTCATAACATATTTCTCAGAAATTTGTATATAAGGCCCATACAAATTATTTGCAGAATTTTAAATGTGCCCCGTCTTGAAGAAAAAAATTTAAGAACCACTGGCTGAGTATATCATAATACCGTCCTATAGTGGTGTTGTAAACACTTGTAAAATGTTAAAAGATGTGTCTTATCAATAAATAATGGCATCGAGAAAGAGTGATACTAATAAAATTATTAAAAAAAGAAAATGAAAGCATAAATAATCATCGTTGAAAGATAACTAATATGTGGTATAATTGTTTTGTACCACATATTAATAATCTTTCAATGTATCTAGAATTTTTTCCTGTAAGCAAACTTTATCATCATCATCATCATCGTCGTCGTCGTCAGTGGAGCAACAACGCCATGGTAGGCCAAGACCGTCTGCCAATAAGCAGATTTCGAGACAAGGGATGTTTTCCGTTTTACAGGATAAGGTTGTCAGCCCAACGCCCAAATCTCTACAGTCATGTTAGACTGGGAACTACGGTTTAAAGTGGATTCCGAATGACTACAAACATCCATGACACCGCCGGGATTCGAACCCGAAACCTGTAGCACCGAGCAGCAGAACGCTAAAGCAAACTTTGGAGAATAAAAATGTTTGAAAAATTAATTTATATAAATATATATTTATGGATATAATTTCATATTATGTTAAAACTCTAAGATATGAAGTAAATGATCATTATTAATAAATAAAATCTTAAAAATATATTAATTTGTTGAGAATTGATACGAATGTAATTATTAACCTCACCAAATATAAATTATCTGAAGTATTCACTTTCATAAACAATTCTTGTTGATAAGGTTTTCTAAATATTTACACGACTCTCTACTTATTAACCTAATTTCAGTACAATTTAATATTTACTTTTAACCCATATAAGAGATTAACTATTAAGTTTTAACATTGGTAATAGTTTACTGATCTCTAACTATTCTCCGTATGATCCTTAATTTATAGTTGTAGATTTATTTAAGGAATGTACTATTTATAACGTGTATCGAAAGTGTCTCAATGAAAAAAAAAAAAAATGACAAGAGCGTGAGGAAACTATCTATTAATAAAACTGAATATAATGAAGGTCAAAAATATGTTACTTTAAAATACTTTTTTTAAATTACACGGTATTTCAATCACGTCTGCAACTAGTTAGCAAACTTTACTAGCTTAAGTCTCACGCAGTGGGAATTGTAAACTAAGATCCGTTTTCGGGCTATTTTAGTTTTGAAATCTGAAAGGATAAATAAGTTGTTTTAGTGCAATTTTCTCTAACAAAAGAAATTTTCATTCAGTAACTGACAGTAGAATGCATTTGCATAGAGCAAAAGCAAAAATTATATGTGCCTTTGTATCTGTGAATTGAAAGTAAAAAGGTTTTTCAGGTCATGTTTGAGGACAACTAAATTAACTTTAATTAAAGGAATTCAAAAGGCAGTTTGAAGTTTTTGAGTTATCCTTTTATGTTGCGGATACTATCTTAAAAAGAAATTTACTGGACTATAATGGACATTAAATGATAAAAAATGTATTTTGAAAGATTATTTATTCCGGACTCATTTGCTTATTATGCTAGAATAAGAAGAATCAAATGAAGAATTTTTTTTTTTTTGAGAAGAATCAAAATTCTATGATTTTAGTGACCATAAAGTATGACTATAGATTTATACATGAATATTATTTTGAATCTTTTTTTTTTATACTGAAAATTTATTTTTGGAAATATAATATTTTCAGTTTTATTTGTAAATAAAGTAAAAAGTCGTGTTTCGAATTTTTTGTAGCATATTAAAACATACAGTGCATCAGATACATTTTCATAATTTTCTTAAATACTTTTCC
This sequence comes from Caerostris extrusa, assembly GCA_021605095.1. NCBI lineage: Eukaryota > Metazoa > Arthropoda > Arachnida > Araneae > Araneidae > Caerostris > Caerostris extrusa. The sequence continues at coordinate 109,434 of BPLR01017523.1, forward strand.
TATCACCCAAAATATTTAAATAACGTAATTTAGAAATAAATAGAAAATTTTAAGTAATATAGTTCTTGACGTTAAATTGAGCAAAATTAGTGGTAAAGTACAAATGCGTTTATTAAATAATCTTTCTTCAAAATTGTTTTTTTATTATAATTTTGAAATGAATTTTTTTAATTAAAATGAATTTGTTATATTTTTAAAAAATATTTTGACTAAAGCTAGGTAAGATTCAAAGAATATAAAGCATAAAACAAATTACATATTACAACGATTTATTTTAATATTAGTAGTATCAAAATAGACCTTTAAAAATTATTATTTTCTGTTATAATATAAAAATTTTGACCCACTTAACTATGATTATAAAATAAAACTTATAACCGTGCTTCCTCCTACGCACTGGCAAGAACGCCCCCTGTTGCGTTCAGGAGAAATGGACAGTAGACTTCGAGATTCTCACCCGAGAGGAAGTACAGAGCAGCCACGCGCTTCTGTTCAGAAACTTTTAGTTTAAAATCTGTCATCCCTGGAGGAAATCTATTTAACGCAATCCTGCGTAATAGTTGGCCTACAGACTCCACCTGGAGAGGAAGTATATTTTGGGCATCCTGCGCGTACCTTACTTTGGGCATCCTGCGCGTATCTTATTTTGGGCATCCTGCGAGTATCTTATTTTCGGCTTAGAAGTACAATCCTTCCACGAATCTAAAATTATACGTCTTTAAAGGCGTTGCATATTGTCTCTCGTTAATTGTATGTAGTATTTATGCGTGTTTCAATAAGACCGTGAGTTCTCACCTATGTCTCAAATCTCAACCCAACCACACCCAGTTACAATCCGGTTGCTCCAATCCACAACACTACACTACAGGATTTATTTATTGCATTCAGACTGACTAGTAAACAAATTTTCACATGGTTAACATTTTATGTTTATTTTTTGTAAAAAAAAAAAAAAAAAATCGATACTAATTGGTTTATTCCAAGAAATATACTTGTGTTACTTTCATAAAGTAGACTTGATCGAATATTGATATTAATCTTATGTATTAAAATTTGAAAATAAAAATGATGAATATATATATATATATATATATATATATATATATATATGCACTCATGTCCATAAATTAAGGATAATTCAAAATCACACAGAAATTGAACTCTAAAATAAAAATTTCACCTGTAGAATTATCACACACATCTTGAAGAAAATATGCAAATTACAGGAAACCACCAGATGGCGCGGATAGTACGTCACAATGACGAGAGTGTAAGAGAGGGTTATATAAGGAATGGTGACAAAGAAGCAAAATTGTTCACAAGCGCTTTAAAAGCCTTTCAGTGCAATAACGCATAGTTGTGGCACAAAAGGTAGCATTTGGATGATTTTTTACGTGGTAGAATTATCGGAAGATTGGAATGTGGACGTACCCAGCTGGAAGTATCCGAGAATTTGGAATCGCCCAGAGTGTCATCTCCAGGCTTTGGCAATGATTCCAAGATGATGGTAATGTGAGTAGATGTTACAGCACAGGTCGCCCCCGAGTTACAACGCCGAATGAGGACCGGTATTTAGCAGTTACTGCCAAAAGAAACAGACGGAGCACAGCAACACACCTGTCTCGTCCGCTCTCTTCAGCTAAAGGTACGACAGTTTCAAGGCAAACCGTGTACAGACGCTTAGGGCACATTGGTCTATATGCTCGTAGGCCTGTCAGATGTGTTCCACTTACCGCAACTCACTTCCGCCTGCGATTAACCTGGAGTAGAGAGCATGCATTGTGGACACCGCAACAGTGGTCTTGATGCTGTTTTCCGACGAGTTCAGGTTTAGTTGCAGTCTGATTCTCACCGGACTTTCATATGGAGAGCGCCAGGTACCCGTTACCACCAAGAGAACACCATTGAACGACATTGTTACGGTGGTGCAGGATGGCTCGTTTGGGGAGGAGTATTCTTGGGTTCCAGAACTGACCAGCATGTTCAGAGTGTAACGATGACAGGCCACATCTATCGGGATGTCATTCTGGAACAAAATGTACGTTTGTTTCGGGGCGCCATGGGTGCTGAATTTCTGTTTATGGATGACAACGCCCATCCTCCCCGTGCAAACATTGTAGACGAATGCCTTCAATTGAGGATATCACCCGTATGGATTGGCCAGCATACTCACCGGACTTGAATCCATTAGAGCATGTGGGATATACTTGGCCGACGAATTGCAGCCCGTCAACCCTCCCACCGGTCAACCGAACTTCGGAGTGCATTGCTTGATGAGTGGTGTAATATTCCCAAAGATCAGATTGATAATTTGATACTCATCATGCCTAGGCGTTGTAAGGCCTGTATCGCATCGTCCGGTAGACATACTCCACATTAACCATCATACTAACCATGTTATACTGTTTTTTGTAAATAGGTTCTTTTTTTGAAATTTGCTCCAGGAGTAAAAAATCGCAAATTTTATTAATTATGTCAAACATATAGCATCTTTTTTGCTCTTTACCTTTTGTTTAATAAATAGACTTTACAAATAAGTCAAATTTGCTTTGCTTCTGTCCCTTTCTTTTGCCTGAACTTCATTATCCTTAATTTATGGACATGAGTGTATATATATATATATATATATCAATTGCAAAAAAAATTGAAGATATTCAAACAATAAAAAAAAAAAAAAACACAAATAAATTGTTAATAAATGACTGATATTGGTTTGCATTTCCAAATTAAAATTTGATTCGAAATCTTGACAAGTAAAATCAAGCCAAAAGCCTATGTTTACGTAGAGATGGGTACTATTAATCTGTAGATCGGAAATGTCCATTTGTTTCTCAAGGACTTTGCACATGTAGCAAATCAGTCATGGGCTTGATTCAATCTACTATATTGAAATGCAAAAATTTAGACGCAATTTAGCAGCCATCTGTGGTGCAGCCTCCATAAATGATTTTGCGTTATAGTGGGGCAAATGACTGAGGTCAAGTTGCCCGGCATTCGAAAAAACCGCAGAATTTGAAGTTTCGTATAGCACACATGCAAAAAGAGCTCACATTTCTAGCGTTCTTTTCATGTTCAGTTCCATTAGAATCAGGCATAACACTTCAAAATGTGGGGAATTAGAAGAATGAGGTCATTCTTTAACACAATCCCTTAAGGGCCGGACAATAATGAATGCGATCAACTTTACTTTGGAGTCAAGACTGCATTCCTTCCGAATACTGCCAAAAGATATTTTGCTGCGCCACCTTTGGTCAAGCAAAAATAATTTTTCATTACTGACTTTAGTAGTAATAAACCTTACATTAAAAAAAAATCCTGCAATCTTCATGAATCATCCTTACAATTTACAACTATGCTTAATTATTGAAGGAAATTTAAATTACAAAATTTAACAGAGAAAAACCTTATTGTTATTATATACAAGTTATTGCCATTTTATTTTTAAGTTTTAAAATTATATAATATATAATATTGAAATTCTTCGGAAGCTTCTTAAAGTCAAAAGTCAAAAATATTGCAACGTAAGGATGCGCTTTTAAAAACAAAATTATATGTAATAAAATTTTATTTATACTATAGTCAAATTACTAAATTAGTATTAGTTATCAAATATTACTAAAAAAAAAAAAGATAACATTAATTTAGCAAATGTTAAATGTTCTATTTTTCAATAATTAAGAACAAAACTGATTCTAAATTTTTATTAGTAAAGTGGCTTTTTTTTGACTAGTTAATTTTTATAATGGCAAATGTTTGTTCTCAAGTACATGATGACTAAAAAATTTAAGCATTTTTGATGCCTTTACAGAGATTCACAATTTTTTTCAACGTTACGATAAAATTATGATAAATCGATTTTATTAAATTTGTTTCATATATATTTTCATTGCATGTAGATTCAAGTTGTACTAATTCGTGACTATTTTTTGGGGTAAAATGGCAAATGGGTTGTTTAAATCTGACGATGGTTTTACTTTTTTAAAAATCAAGAAAACATTACTTGAAAGTGAATGTCAAGTTATCAATTTTTTTCAATTTGCAGTCTATTACAAAAGTACAAGATCACGAGACCTCTTTTCTATTTAAGTAATTAACTAAATTTTCTAATAAAAATCAAAACAATTACGTATAAATGCATGCGTTTTAAAATATTTAGCAACTTAGCTTTGACTTTTACTTCATGAACTTTACCTACCATGCTTCCTAATTTGCAGACAGGGAGTTAGGCCCCTGCGGGGCCAAGTAATTCCGAAAATTACAATAGGGGCCGTTGGGATTTGGCGTTAAAAATTATTTTCGCCAAAGAGTGCTAAGTAACGGTTACGATTGTAAGAGAAGTGAATAGTAAACAGTACAAGGAACCTGGATTACCACATTTAGTGACTTATAACCCAGTTGGAGCCACAAAAAAAGTTGGCAAATCCCAACGGCCCCTATTTTTGCGATTTGGCCATAGATTTTGTATACTTGGCGAGACAAATAACTCCACAGGTTTTCTATGGAGTGTACGCTAAGGTTAAAATTCGGCCAACATAAAAATATCAATCTTTTCTCTTGTGAACCATTCTGTTGTTGATTTAAATGTATGAATGGAAACATTAGTTTGTTGGAACATCCATTTCAACTCAAAAATAACCAGAACTGAATCAGACTTCTGTATGACATCTATCGATAAGAGTCCGAGTTTATTTTGCCATCAGTTCTTTGAAGATAGCAGTTTCCTGTATCCCACATCATAATGAAACCTCCTGTAGTAAAGTTTTCTTATAACCAATTGAAGGACTTCCGAAATGTAAGCGTTAATTTATGTTAGCAATAGTTATTGCCGTCGGAATGTCTAACTTAAATTCTTCTCAATCGCAAACATTATACTTTTTAAGTATCTCCAAAATATATCAGCCTTGGCCCATTTCAGACGTAGTGTTTATTATATTTAAGTAGTCTTAATTTTCCTCCAAATTTCCGAAGATAACATAAACATTGGAACTTCATCACACAGTTACATGAGATATTTGTTTACTATTCTGCTGTGCTATTTTATGAGACTTGTTTTTCGTCGTGAACTGGAAAATTTGCCTATTGTCACTAACTGATTCCTTTTTGCATATTTTTGTGCATTTCGTTCAATTTTTTTGCTATTGAAAACATTGTGAACAGTAATTTTAAAAACGATTAAGAATCTCACTTATTTTCCGTTCAGATATTCTTTTTTTCCGTTGAACAACCAAAGATTTTGTATTTCTACTTAAAAGCAATTAATTTCTTTAAAGCATTTATATAATCCAGAGAATCGAACAATATCAAATTAAAATTCAATTTTGACTTTTTTTTTTTTTTTTTTCCCAACCTTTCTAGAGCGTTTAAGCTGCAGTTAAATTCCGAAAACAAAAATCATCTGTATAAAACAAAAGAAAACAAAAACTGTCTTATATCTACATAACACCTTGATTGAAAAATATTGTTTGGCACGAAAAAGATATTTAATCTAGTTTTTCCTCAGCTATATCATCAGTTCAAAATTGTTTCCTTTTATACATCTTCTTAGAAATTCACATTAAATGATGTCTTTGATGAGAAAGAGTGAAATTTTGAGTGGTCTTATAATAGATTTACACGACTATATACAGTCTTTGTAACAGACTGTATATAGTCGGGAAGATGAAATTTAAACTTCTGAAAGTTAACCTTTTGGCATTCAAAATATTTTTTATAATTAAAAAAAAAAAGTTCAGAATGAGCTTTTTTTTAAATTACTTATCGTGTGACTTCATAAAGCTTCAATAACGAATGGTGAAGTATAGCAGGCAATGCAACGAGCTACATGCGGGATGCATTCGATGTGTTGCTTGCGTAAAGAAATAAATGTAATATACACTCATGTCCATAAATTAAGGATAATGAAGTTCAGGCAAAGAAAGAGACAGAAACAAAACAAATTTGACTTATTTGTAAAGTCTATTTATTAAACAAAAAAGGTAAAGAGCAAAAAAGATGCTATATGTTTGACATAATTAATACAAATTGCCCTTTTACTACCTGGAGCAAATTTAAAAAAGAACCTATTTACAAAAAACAGTATAACATGGTTAGTATGTCTCCCGGACGATGCAATACAGGCCCTACAACGCCTAGGCATGCTGAGTATCAAATTATCAATCTGATCTTGGGGAATATTACACCACTCATCAAGCAATGCCCTCCGAAGTTCCGGTTGACAGGTGGGAGGGGGTTGAAGGGCTGCAATTCGTCGGCCAAGCATATCCCACACATGCTCTATTGGATTCAAGTCCGGTGAGTATGCTGGCCAATCCATACGGGTGATATCCTCCAATTGAAGGCATTCGTCTACAATGTTTGTACTGTGAGGACGGGCGTTGTCATCCATAAACAGAAATTCAGCACCCATGGCGCCCCTGAAACAAACGTACATGTTGTTCCAGAATGACATCCCGATAGATGTGGTCTGTCATCGTTACACTCTTAACATGCAGGTCAGTTCTGGAACCAAGAATAATTCCTCCCCAAACGAACCATCCTGCACCACCGTAACGGTGTCGATCAATGGTGTCTCTTGGTGGTAACGGATACCTGGCGCTCTCCATATGAAAGTCTGGCGAGAATCAGACTGCAAACTAAACCTGGACTCGTCGGAAAACATCACACAAGACCACTGTTGCGGTGTCCACAATGCATGCTCTCTACTCCAGGTTAATCTCAGGCGACAGAGAGTTGCGGTAAGTGGAACCCATCTGACAATCCTACGAGCATATAGACCAATGTGCCCTAAGCGTCTGTACACGGTCTTCCTTGAAATTGTCGTACCTTTAGCTGAAGAGAGCGGACGAGACAGGTCTGATGTTGTGCTCAGTCTGTTTCTTTTGGCAGTAACTGCTAAATACCGGTCCTCATTTGGCGTTGTAACTCGGGGGCGACCTGTGCTGTAACATCTACTCACATTACCATCATCTTGAAATCGTTGCCAAAGCCTGGAGATGACACTCTGGGCGATTCCAAGTTCCTCGGATACTTCCAGCTGGGTACTTCCACATTCCAGTCGTCCGATAATTTTACCACGTAAAAAATCTTCCAAATGCTTCCTTTGTGCCATAACTATGCGGTTATTGCACTGAAAGGCTTTTAAAGCGCTTGTGAACAATTTTACTTCTTTGCCACCATTCCTTATATACCCCTTTCTCTTACACTCGTCATTGTGACGTACTATCCGCGCCATCTGGTGCTTTCCTGTAATTTGCATATTCTTCTTCAAGATATGTGTGATAATTCTACAGGTGAAATTTTTATTTTAGAGTTCAATTTCTGTGGGATTCTGAATTATTCTTAATTTATGGACATGAGTGTATTTTTATACACATGCAAGTTAATTTTTTTCTCAAAACTTTCCTCTCTGAAATTCATCACGTATTTCATCAGATTTAAAGCGTTGTATATTAAAAATGCAGGAATTATTATCTAGTAATTTACATTTGTTTTTAAAGACAAAATAAAATAATTATTATCATATAATTACTTTTAAATGTGTATTATACGGGGTAAACAAAATTTATAAATGTATTATAAAATTATAATTTTTAGCATCATTAAAATGCTGGTAGATATTTTTGGTCACTTTACTTTTAAAAACCCATTTTATAAAGAGTAGTTATATGATTCTAACTTTAAAATTATTTTAATAGGAATTAAAACATGTTAATTATAAATCATATACGATTGACAAGAACTGAGATAATGGGATAAAGTCAAATCTAATCTAGAAATCAATTTTTAATAAACGGAGGAAAGAATTAACAACAAAGCATAAAAAGATATAAAAAAGAACATTTTAAGAGTTTTGTAATACAGATAGATTAAACGATATTTTGAAATATTTTGTTTAATAGCTTTTTCGAATTCTGGATACTCTTACTTTTCATTATTTACCATTAATAATGAAAATAAATTACTCTTAATTTTCATTATTTACCACTTATAAGGTGGAATTATGTGTTTGCAGTAAAATTGTCCATGCTATTTAGAATGAAAATCGGAGATAAAATCTTCTACACTATATTAGATATAGTGTAGAAGACACTATATCTACAAGAATTACTATCATGGCCTTAAATTCGCATACTGTATTATAGAAAATACAGAAAATTCCATTCGTGATGTAAGATACTCAGTTACAATGATAACTGCACAACAACGTCTACTTACAACGTTTTTCTTTAATAAATGAGAAGCATAGAGTTTATGTTTAATCACAATTCCTCACCCTCCACTTTAAATATATATTACATTAATAAAGCATATAGCATCCAACATACCCAACACTTTAATAAAATACAGTTATTGATATAAAATTTAAATGCATACTTTATGTGCATATTTATTTATTGATTAGGAAAAATTCGTATGAATAAAATTATAAAATATAAATTTAAATGACGTGAGTTAAATATGCCGCAGAAAATTATTATGGACCGAATAATCTCGAAAACATTCAAATAATAAAGTATGATTGTCAATTAATCTAAATAACATAATTGAAATTAAAATAAAAAATATTTAAGTTCATTAAATATTGTACACACTGGCAAGATCACCCCTTATTGATTTATCCTCCTACACACTGGCAAGATCGCCCCTTTGACGTTCAGGAGAAATGGCAAGTTGGCCTCGCGCCTCTCACCCGAGAGGAAGTACAGCGCAACCTGAGCTCCCGCTAAGAAATGTTTAGTTTATAGTCTCTCATGCCGAGAGGAAATATATTTATCGCATAAGCTGGCCTACAGACTTTCATCTTGAGAGGAAGTATATTTCGCGCACCCTGCGCGTATTCGAGTTTCGGGTTTTTGGCTTAGAAGTGGTCTTGTTGGCTTAGAGTCCTTCCACAATTCTATAATTATCTATCTGTCTTTAAATGTGGTAAATATTGTATATCTCTAATTGTATGTGTGTGGTGTTTACACGTGAGTAAATAAGCTGTGAGTTCTCCATCCAACCCCACCCAGTTACAATTTGGTTTCCCAACCTGCACATTACAATTTAATTTTTTTAATAATGAAAATACGTTATAGTTGTTAACAGAAAGGTTTTCATTCTAAATTTTAATATTTTTTTATGCAATGACCATGATTAATGACAAAAAATTTTCCCATACTTCTGTTATCAACATATTCATTAATTATGTCTTTTTTTGCAAGATCACATCCTATAGAAAGTATCAAAAGTTTAAAGCATTTCCTTTCCTCTGAAAAAAGAGTAAAGGTCAAGAGATCAGCAACTATCATCACCATTAAAGATATATTTTTCAGAAAGTAATCTATGTACTTTTGCACCTGAAATCTGTAAAAAAAAACATGTTCACTTAATTGAAATCACTCACCCTTACTTTGAGCTATTCGTTATAAAAGTAACGTCTCTCCAGTGAGGCCCCCTACAGATTTCGGCCTACAGCTCCGAGCTATCCTCGAAATCAACCTGTAACGGCAATGGCCTAAATTCTAAAACTATTTTGACGTCTGTTTTTCTTCGGCATAGCCCCACATTTATTTTCTAACAGCCCTGTAATTACATAGCTAGAAAACGCATCACGACTATTCGAATAGGAACTAAATACTTCTTTAGATACCGCAAGTGGATTTGATTTATCTCGCCAAAGTTTTAATCTAAGGGGGTGAAAGGAATCTAATTACGGTGTTAGAGTGATTAACGGTGTTCTAATTTTTGTATGGATTTAGTTTCTTGTTCTGCCACCTGATATATATATATATATATATATATATGAGGAAAAGTTAACGATACAAATAAACACAGATCCATAAACTTGTGAAATATCAAGTTTTAGGGTTGTGAATCACCAAGCTTCTATTAATATAATTACAATATTTACAGTTACACAATTAATAAATTATAAAATTATACATATTCTTGCCATGCAGACGAAATTTATAAACAAAATGGTCAAAAATTACAGATTATTGAAAATTTATGTTTCTTTTCAAATATCACATTAAATTACTTGAATTGATCATTTATCGCTGAAAAATAGTGTTAAATTTCCTTTTCGTACTACTATATCATCATTTATATAAGAAATTACAGCTCAATTTTCATTTGATCTTTCAGACATTAATGTAAAGACCGAATGTAACTGCTTAGGAAGTAATGGTTAACCATAATGTTTTAATTGTCATGTCCTAACTAAGGCCATTTAAAATAATGGACAAGCATATGTTTTTGCGCATTCAGTGATATCCTCGACCTGGCTATTTCTTCATGTTAATACAAATGTGAGTTAATTATTTTTTATCTCCCAGGTAAACATTGTTTTCCCTTTACGAGTGAGTTACTGATGATACTTTGAGGTGAAACTTTCTAATGAAAATGACAATGGATTAACTGATTTCTATAAGTAGAAGTGTCTCTCAAACAGAAAAAAAATATCAGTAATTATAATCATTACGCTCAAAACAATTTTCGATGAAAAATATCTGCAAGTAATCATATTACTTTATTTGCTAGTAAAACATTATTTATTCGCTAGTGAAAATGATAGAAGGATTAGTCCTCAAACAAATATTATTCGTACCTAATGCATATAGGATTATAGTATAATTATTAAATATATATATATATATATATATATATTTAATATCTATCGAGATTTTTATTCCTTTAAATTTTTCAAAAGATTTTAAATTCTTCAATTGAAATATACTGCAAGGATGCTTAAAAATTTTGTCAAAATTTAAAAGTTTATATAGCGATTTGTTATACGTATAATGTAAAAGTACAACTCTGATCTATTGAATACAGTTAAAAGCATCAAATATATATTATTCAAATAACAATTAATAATAATAAAAATTATAAATAATAATTATTACAAAGGGACCTGATGGCCGAATGACTAGCGCTTTGGCGCTTGATTACGCAGGGTTTGAGTCCCAGCGGTGTCATGGATGTTTGTAGTGGTTCGGAGCGTTGGGCTGACAACCCAACACCGTAAAAATATCTCTTGTCTCGAAATCTGCCAGCAGGCAGATGGCCTAGGCCCACCATGGGACTATTGGCCAATGAAGAAGAAGAGAAGATTTATTATAATAAATAATAACTATAACTAATTATTAACTGCAAATAAATAATAATTTCAAATATTATAAAAAAAACAACTGAATAGTGAAATTTTATTTATAACTTATTTACCTAGAATTTATTTAAAAAGCAAAAAACATTTTTCACGTAAATGCTTTTAAATACAATTCTTATTCTAATAGAATGTATGTTTTATAAGTGAGACGACACCAATTGACAATAAATTATTAAAAGATATTTGCAATTCAGACATGCCTAATAATATCTGAAAAGAGTCTTCCGGGATATTTAAGTGAAGGTACACCCAGGTTAATGAATGGCAGTTTATAATTACTTCCGGAAACAGTAAAAAAAGGTGTTTTCTTTCTGTTAATATAAGGACGACACAATTTCAAACTATTGAATAAAACAGAATTTAATTCTATCTGAAAAGGAAAAAAAACCAAGAAGATGTTTAAAGAAGAATTGCATAAAATCAATTAGAAAAGCTAAACGAATAATTTTAACGCAATACTTAGTTTTCTTAACATTTCAACAATCACTATAATATAAAAAAATTAAGTTATTCTTTTGGAATAATTTTTTTTTATTTATGAAATTATTAAATATTAATACAAATTCCGGTGTTGATTTGTTTTATAATTTTCTTTTCATCTGGTGGTATAAAATTATTAAATGCGAAAATATGAAATATAAATTAATCTTAAAGGATGTTTTTGTTTTCAAAAAAATTTTTGAAGTACATTTTTCGATGCTATAAAATCATTTATAATGTTTCTGCTATTTGATTTTAATTTAATTAACACGGAACAAAAAATTAGAAAGTAACTTCACCAGATGTAAACGAACATTTTTTTATCATTTAACTTTCAAACTTGCATTAAGCATTTTTATATTTTATATCAAAATGTAATAAAAAAAATCACTTTCCAAAAGTTGGAGAGATTTATTGAAATGTTGTTCTCTTAAATAATGTTTCAAAGGAATGTTTTCACCTATCGACAATAAATACAAAATATTTTAATATTAATACCAAGAACCTTTTTCTCCGTACGTTTTTTTACCGATGCTGTTATTAAAACTATTAATAACAACATCGAAAAAAAAAAAGTTATAACTATTTGTTAATAACAAACCATTTTGTTTTGAAACTCTTTGTTATATAAAAGTTCCTTTTATAATTTTTGATGTCTGGTGAAACATGTATTGGGAATGAACTTCACGAAATCATTATGATCCATGAAACATCTCACACAATGGCTAGCCACTGAACCCTTTTTCCTATTAGTTTTATTATTATTTTTTTTTTAAAGAAAGCGACCTACTAATAATTTTCTTTTCGTTTTCTCAATGAATAAAGCGTGGTGTAAATTTTCTGTAACTTTTTACAGATCCATTACACTTCTGATATCATTGACGTTTTTGAATAATGCATAAGATTAGAGAATGACAAGCCTAAATACCAGAAAGAAAGAACAAATTGATAAAACTGTTCATTATTAGTATCAAATGTCAAATGTGTGTGTCTATCAAATGTTAACATAATAAATATCAAATGTTAAATTATAGAAATAAATGTAGTTAATACTCAGTGATTATGTTGAGAAGAAGTTTAAAAATACTTATTTATTAGTTGTATGAAATTTTAATTAGTAATTCAATAATTTTCTACAAAAATCTACTCAAAATGTATATAAATATTTCCAATTAATTAAAAATGTTAAAAGGCGTATTATTATGCGTATTATCATGCTTAAAAGATAAACGGTAAAAAAATAATTCATTGTAATATTGGTTTAAATTTTCAATAAAAACTGTTTCGGAACAAATGACAGAAATTTAGCATTACATTTATATCCATAGCCATATAATGATATTTAAATCGAGTACAGTATTAATAACGATTTTTAATCAATATTTAAAATAACCAAAAAAAAAACCATGAAAAGTCTATTTAAGATATTGCAAAATATGAAATATAAATTCCATCAGATGAATACTTCTAAAATATTAGCTCGATTTTTTAAGGAAATAAATTATTTAAGATATCAAGAGTTTTTCTGACTGAAATCCAATTAGAATTTAATAATTTTATTTATCGCAAATTTTACATACATATTTTAAGTTTTAAACATTAAAATAATAATGAAATTGTTAATTTTTCAAGTAATCCTTTACTGTCTTTAAAAAATTATTTTCAAAATGGATTATTAAATTATTTTTCGATTAATTGCTGGATTATTTCGATTAATTGCTGGATTATTATCGAACTGTCCTTTTTGCAAATAATTTATTAAACTCTTAGCTTACTTATTTAGCAAATATCCAACGGAAAGAAGTAAACGGCATTCGATAAAGTATTTATATAAACTATTTCAAGTTTTTTACTTTATTTACTTCCTTAAATTATAGGTTGCAACTTAAACAATGAATTAATTCATTTAAAGCATCAGTTAATTATCTTAACTCAATGTTTATTATCTGAATCACATTATTATCTTTATCAATGTTTACTATCTTAAAACAGTATCAAATGTCAAATTATGGAAATAAATAATGCAAAGAAGACTCAAATTTATTTAACTTAATAACCACATGGACGAAAGTATGCTTAATATTTTATTATAGGTTATCTTCTAAATTCAAACCTCTATTGATCAATTATAAAGACTCAATATACATAATGTTAAATAATATTTTTTTTTTCAATGCTTTAGAAATTTATTTAAATGGTTTAGTAAGAGTTTTATTATATTCTCGACAAACCGGCTTTTTACTGATCTTTATCTTATCTTAAATTATCTCTTCGTCCTAGAGGATCAATCATTTATCCTTATGTCATCCATTAATATCCATACCAGATTAATATCCGACTGAAGTTATACATAGACCTTGTTGAAATTTTCGGTTTGTTAGATACTTTTCTGGATATTGGGATATTCTAAAATATTGTAACAGAAATTCTTTTAAGGAAAAAATAAAATTTCCTTTTTCAGATTGATTCAAAAATAAGTCAATGGAGCAATATTTGAAGCTCTCAATTTATCAAATGCAAATAAATAGTTATCTACCAGTAGGCAGACGGCCTTAGCCCACCATGGGGTCGTTGCACCAATGAAGAAGATGAACAAGAAATAAATAGTTATACTAAAAGATATTGAGTTTGACAAACATTTTTTACGTAACCTTTTAGAAGTGATAATTTACAGCAGTTATGCAGGATTTTTTTAATGATTGATTACCACTATGTTTAAGAAATCATGTTATGTATATAACATGCATATAATTTAAATTATTTTTTGCCAATATCATTTATGTAATGAATTAGTGTTTTTATTATGAAATTAATCTCTATTTTAGTATTTTTAAATAGCATATGGTTTGTAAATTTATGCATTGCGCTCATTTTTATCTCTTAAGGTTTACTTTCAAAATTTTGAGAATGAATCCAAAATCCTGCTTAATTCTTTGTTTTGAAATATACGAATTAAAAACAAATTTTTAAAAGAAAATGTATTCCAGAATTTATTTTATTTTGAACTAAAACAATTTTCTCATGTTCCTATCTCATCAAATAATAGCATGCTAAATTAAAATAATTTTTAAAAACGCCAATTATAATTAAAATTACAAACGATGAAATTTCCTAACATAGGAAAACATTTATTGGAAAATTAATTAAAAGAAACCTCAGATTCCATATTGAGATTTTTCTTCTTCAAATATTGGGTTACTTAATGAAAAGAAATTATCAAAACAGCCAATCGAAATAAGACAATGAGAAATTTAGTGCAAGTTTATGAAAACAATTTCAAGAATCAACTTGTGGAATCGAGGGCGTTTTCATTTTTTTAATTCTTATCTATACGATTTTTTTTTTTTGTTTTCAATCTATTCTCTGGTTTTCTTTTCATTTCTTTTATCAACGAAACGATATGGGTCACTAGATAGATGCTCTTTTTGGTGTTTTCAATCTGCCATTCACTCTCACATACTTGCAGACGTGGGTGGATGAAACTGGCGAAGATACAAAGGCAGAGCAGAAAATTTATTTGATGTTTAAATTATTTGTTTGCATTATTTGAATATTATTAATGCAACAGAGAGTATGTAGAATGGCCTCTGTTAAACAATAAATATTTTTCTCTTCTTAATAAGCAGATGTATTTTTAAATCCCAAGCTATTAATATTGAAAATGAAATTGCCAAAGAAATGATACAATTTACATAAACAGTCAATAAAATTTAGTTATGACCATTAGTTTAGAACGATAACATTTCATGAGGAAATAAATAGAGATATATAATATATCATATTTAATAATGCCATCTATACCCAGTTTCTTATTCAAGAAAATGAGAAAACTGAAAAGACATCGGAATAATTTTGAAATAGCAGTAATAAAATGAAATTACAAATGTTATTGAAAATGAAATTAATGTAGTATAATACTTGCTTGCTCGTCTTGCATACGATTTTCAACACTGGGGGATTATATTGGGGCTTGATGGCCAAGTGACTAGAGCTGTGGCGCTCTGTGCCATGGGTTTTTAGTGGTTCGGAATCCACTTTAAACCCGGTTTTTTTTTTTTTACTGTAGAGTGATGGGCCTAGGGCTGACAACACTATACCGTAAAAAGAAAACAACCCCTGTCTTGAAATATGCCAGTAGACAGATGGCCTTGGCCCTGGGGCTGTTGAGTTAATGAAGAAGAAGGGGGATTGTATTACTGCCATTCATGTATTCGCGATACGCATTTAACTTATCAAGAAGAGAATGTGACATTGATATCTCAATAATGGTCCCTTATGCTATTTACAGCTAAGAACGAACTTCTCTAAGGGTATCGTGTAAGATTTATCACTTTTTCTTACTCGAGTCTGACAAAAGAATTTTTAATTTAATTTATCAGAATTATAGTGCTTATCACCGAGGTAAACTCGAGAAAACTTTCTGATCAGTTCCCTTATTGGACTCTTCCAGTTCAGAAACTCAGTGAGCTGGTCACCAAAACAGTTCAGTACCACACTGACACACCTACATCTCAAAATCTTAAAACCAGAATGATCTGCATTATTATAAATTAGGTTGTAAACATAATTTGGTATTGAAAACATTAAACATTGCAATACATTTTAATCGATTATTTACATAAATAATGAATGCTTTTTCTGTAGTATAGGAATAAAGTTTTAGAATATTTTTTTTACTATGTAAATAAATAAATTCTGAGTAGTAGATTTTATGTGTTTTGCAAATTGCAAGCACTTTCAGGTGGTATTTCATACATTGCATAATATTTTCTGCATTTGACTCAAAATTTTATTAGACAAAACACCTGGCTATTTAGGACCCTATTAAGTAAAACCATCCATATATTATTTTTCTAGTAAAAACAATAATTTTTTTAGAAAATCCAAAAGTTTTATCTACTGATTCAAAAGTTACCTACACAAGTTATTTCAAGGACCTGCACAAGTTATTTCAAAGATGTACCCTTCAACATATTATTGCTTCTTAAGTATCATAACACATAAACACACATTAGTAGATCATACAGGAAGTATTAACTATTAAATAGATCAAGTTCAATACTTTTCATATAAGATTCTCTTTTCAATTAGACTTTTTCAACAGATATTGATAAAAATAAAACTCTATTATTTAACCCAATAGAAATACTACTATTTACTACCTACTGTTTAAAGTGGATTCCGAACCACTACAATCATCCACGGCATCGCAGGGACTCGAGCTCGAAACTTGTGGCACCCAGTGCTAATTACTCTGCCATTAGGCCCTATAAATTATATTACTCAAAACAAATTATAATATTACAATATATATAATAAAAATATTAATAAAGAATTATAAATATTCATATATTCTCAACAACAATGAAGTTTTTGAAAAATTGCTTTCCATTCTTCATATTTCTCCTTATTTTTTTCTTCTTCTGCATTTTTATCAAAAAGTTAATTTTGTTAGTAATTTCATAATTCGTGTACAATATTCTAGACAATACTTTCGTGCTATTCCATCTATTTTTTATTTAATTTGTTCTAACAGAAGCATAAACGATTTCTAATTAGCTATAATTACATGGACATAAGTCCAGCCCATTTAATGGATTCTCATAAAACTCAAAGTCATCAGACAAAATAAAATCAACAAAAGCGTTCCCCTGACAACAGAAATAATTCAACCAGTTAAATACAAAACTACTAAGAAATGATTTACTTTCTTTATCAGATATAAACATAAAAACTTTGGGCCAGAGATGCGTAGATAATCGCAAGTGGAACCAATCTGAGGATAAGAAAAACTAAAATTGATCAAACAAAACCAATTCAACGAGCCAATACAAATAATTTCACCTGTTGAACATCCACAATTTACAAAAGACAATACAACTTTCTAAGGTACGATCTACTTTCTTCTGCCGTGGAGAGAGACCCAAGGGGGATCGTTTGACGTCACGTCCAGGGATGCGTTCCGCTGACCTGGTTTTAAGGGAGGCCAGAACGGCGCGAACGGTCCAACCGGCAATCGTTTTCATTCACCTCGTATTTAAGACATGTACTCACACCCGACCCACGACTTTAATACTACCTTCGACTTCTGAAGAGCAAGGTCATTCTGTTTTATCTTCTCTCTCTCTTGCGCCTCACTCGAGATCATCAACCCTGCACACGCAGGTAAGACTTTTCATTTCCGTACCTATTGCAGAGGGCAATTATTATTTTTTTAAATTTCTGTTATTGGAGTAGATTTGTATTAATAATTTGCTTTTATTAAATTTTATTTGGAAATTAATGTTAAAAATATGAATTTGTGTTTTGTAATTTGTTAGTTTAATGATCTTAATGAGATTATTTCATTCATTTCAATGATGTATTTCTTGTAATACTTTTGGTATTTTTATGTCTAATGTTTTAACGTCAAGTCTTTTTATTAATGTTTTGAGATATTTAACACTTCAAGATTGTCGTGCGCTTTAAATCAATAAGCATTTAAATTTAAATAACATATTTATGAGAATATTTTATATTATGGATTTTGCTATGATAAATAATTAAAGAAAACCTCTGTGTTAAATTAATTTTCCCTTAAAAATTTAATTTGTATCATTTAATAAAGCAGCTCATTCATAAAATATATTTGGGAAAGAAAAGAGCTATTATTTAAATCGAGCTAATTATTTAAAAAATTGAATTTCAATATATATATAAATATATATTTGTTGTTCTTAACATTAAAATGAATGGGGTTAAAATATCCTGCTGAAAAACTCCGTTGGAGATTAATATTTAGCATTTATACTATAAAGCAACCAAAAGAATAAATTTTTGCTAATGTTCAAAGTTTTTACGGTATAATTGTGATTAATCGTAACATATTGATCAACAATTATATCTTAAAAATTGTATATTATTATGTGTATTTTCACATATTTAAAAATTAAAAAAAAATTTATTACTAAATGAATGATATCAATTAAACACTCTTATATTAAGAAGATACCAACATTTTGATATAAATATTTTAAGTATTTTAGTAATTTTAATAAAAAAATTTGCTAGGAATGTATATTGAAATTCTTGTAAATATTATTTCACTGACTCAAAATTGTGCCTTTCATTAAAGATGCAATATATATTCTTAACTAAACAGATATTAGCAACAAATATGTTCAAAATTATAATCATTTTAATTTCATATTATAACAAATCATAATTATTCTTAAATATCATAGCAAAATAATATGTTAATAAATTTAACGACTTTTTTCATTTTCATATTCAAAATAAAATATATTATATTTTTAGGTTATTTATTAATGTTTATTTATAGCTTGTTATTATTTTAATTCAATTCATCGATAGAAAATATCAGTAGAGAAATGTGTCACTTTTTGTATATTGATTGGCAAAAAATTGATATTAATATAACGATCAAATTATATTGTTATCAATTATTACAATATCATAATTACTTGAACGAATTCTTAAATTTGAAAATGTTTTTATAGCGAATAATGATCAATTTATTATATTTTTTCTGAATATGCCCACCTAGAAGGAGAAAATATTATTGGAAATGAGTTTTTAAAGAAATGTTTCATTGGCAAAGCAGAATAAAAAATTTTCTATAAAATTTATAACTAATTGTATAAAATAAGTACAAAATTTATTAGTAATAAATTTACAAAATTTCTTAATACACATGCATCAAATAACCTAGATTATTTTTAATGTAAAGAAAAAATATTTATATATTTTACGACACGCAAGTCATTTAATGCATATAAGATTCATTTAAAATTATTAACAAAAATGTGTTTTTAGTATAAAATACATATGTGTATTTTATATTAAAAATTAAATTTTTTTTTCTAATAGAATTTTACCTTTTGAATTTTATAATCATGACTAAACTCCGGAAATTGTTTTTATTATTTTGCAAAATTAACAATAAAAACCCATATTAAAAATTAATTTTCAATTAATATGCTTCAACAAGTTACATTTATATTTCCTATTTTTAAATTTATAAGTTATAATCAATGGCAAATTTATTCATTCTATATAATTAAAATAACAACCATAAAATTTATAGTTCCAGTTTCGAAATGTCTTACTTTTTGTAAAAAAAAAAAATAATCTAAAATGATACATACGAGAATCAGAGAAAAAATATATGCAATGTTAAAGAAAAAAATTATAATTTGCAAAGAACTGCATAATTTACAATTATAAATTAATTTAAATTAATTATTAAAAAAATTTGCATAAATTTTTGTTTTCCTTTATATATCTTGTTCCCAGAATTTATATCCTCTTATCGGATGTACGAAAAATATGAACCATTTTCAAAGGAACTGATTCATAACTAAATAAATTCTAGAAAAAAATGGAAAAAGCGATAGCTTGTGTAACAGCTAGCTAACAATAGTGGAGTAATTTTTGTAGCATATTAATACTATATGTATACACATGATTAATATTATAATTATACAATCACACGACATAATTAAAATTCATCAGTATAAATTAGAAATCTTACATTTGTAAAATAATATATTTGTAGAATCATTTTAAAATTTCAATTAAAAGATTAACTGATTAAGATTAATGCAACACAATATGTTAAAAACTGCCTCAATTACAAAATCATAGTAAAAAAAAGCTGATTTATTTTGATTTATGTAACTAGTATGTCTTAAAAGTCTTATCTCCTTTCAGTTCTAAATCTTTTCTAACACATTTTATTCAATACATTTTATCATTTTAAGAGCTGGTAAAAGAATATATTTATAATCCATTTAATTTGTATCAATGAAAATGGAGCACTATATCAGCTTTTTAATAAATTCACCTTAACGTTTATTTTATAAAAAATATAAATTTTAGTGTCTATAACTATTGTAATATTTTTTAAAAGTAGTACAAAAATTTTCTCTGTATAATTTGAGCAACATTCTCAAAAAAGAAAACAAAAAAATATGACTTAGAGCTTAGGTAGCCCATTAGTTTAAAAATAGAAAATTAAAGCAAAAATTATAAAATATATTTCTCAGCAATTTAATTACAAATGAATTTTAAGCGCTTTATATTTAATTATTCAATTCAATGCAGATGTATGAAATTTCTAAATCCCTTTTTTAACTTTTTAAAATAGATATTCATTCTGAATCTCAAACTGCTTTTTAAATGCATTTAATATATAAAAGTAGCATTATTATTTATTGGTTAAAATGATCAGAGAATTTTTTATTTATTATTGTCATAATATCAAAGAAACATAATTTTAGCACACTACTTCATTACCTTTAAAAATCTAATAAGAAAATAAATAAAATGATTTTTTAAAGAATATTTTTAAAATACATGAATTATTGTCACTAAATACATCTCAATAAATTTCTATTCAATTTTTTCTTATAAAGAAATCTAGGCAAAAAATCTTGACAAGTCCTTATAAACTACATATGCATTAAACTTTAGTATAAAATTATCAAGAACAGTTATTAAAAT
Source organism: Caerostris extrusa (assembly GCA_021605095.1). Taxonomy (NCBI): domain Eukaryota; kingdom Metazoa; phylum Arthropoda; class Arachnida; order Araneae; family Araneidae; genus Caerostris; species Caerostris extrusa. The sequence continues at coordinate 130,570 of BPLR01017523.1, forward strand.
ATTTTCAAGAAATTAAATAATAAAAAAGGAAAATAATGGGTAAATTCTCGAAAAAAAAATATTTATACATTATTTTTGGTGAATATATTTCAATGATAAGATTATTCTTTTTTTTACTGTGTCAACTGAAGAAAAATTCGAAAAACACCCACTGACGGGTGTTTTCCTAACACCCAAAACATCCCCCCCCACCACTTCACAACTATGAAATTACTGCAATTCACTTTAATCTATGATTATCAGCACAGAATGAGCAAACGCTAACATATTTAATTAATTTTTTTGATATTTGTAATATTCGATTTTCTGTATTTTATAAAAAAAAACATCGTTGTTTTTTAGAGATTAATTACGCAATGTCTCTGATCTCATTTATAAAACCGTCACATAATGAGTGATAACTGAAAGGCAGACAAACAGCCTGATTTGCATAGCAAACATCTGCGATTTAACCCAAACCACTTTATTTATCTTACCCAGATATTCGCATTTAACTGGAAGACACACACAAACGAGGCCGTAAGGGTGGGTAGCACCTTCTTCAAGTTTGTTTGTGGGGAAAAGGAGGACACGACAAGTTCGAGGATGTTGCATCGTTCCAAGGACAGGAGGAATGAACTGCAAGAAGTTAGACAGGAATTAAACCGGCGGGAGGTGTGAGAGTTCACTGTCAGTCAGTGATATATGGAGGAAATCAGAGTGAAGACTGTAGGGCATGCAAATTTTTTTCCATAAATTGGATTTGTAGTTGATTTTTTTCCTTCTTCAAGATCGAAACGATTACCAGTTATTTTTATTAGGTCTGTATGTATACGCAATAAAAGTTGAATTTTGTAATGGTCCGTTTAAAAAAAATATATTTATTTTAAAAATGATTAAATTTAAGATTTTTAATACCTATATGGTTTGAACGTTTGAAAAATCTGGCCCAGAAATTAAATCATGAAATGCAGCAGAAATCATGAACTTGCAAATGACATCAGTACAAAATACATGTGAAAAGCAAATTCTAATAATAAATTTAGAAAAATAAAAATTTATGATGAATTTTTCAGAACTGTAAAAATTTCATTATTTACGATGAAGCAACGTTCACCGAAATTAAATAAAATAAATTATTTTTTTATATTAACAAAAACAGGAAGAAAAAAAAAAAAAGAAAATTCCCAACCCTCTCCAAAAATTTATAAACATTAAAAATGATATTAGTAACTAAAGCCATTTATTTATTTATATCTGAAATACCAAATTTAGAGATTTCTGTTTGTTATATATTCGATTTCTTCGTTTTTATATTTGCTTTTTCAGTTATTCACGTTTCCTATTTTATTCAGTCCAATTGAATAATAATTTACTCATCATGGAAATTTACAACAGATTTTAATTATTTTGAGTATTTTATCATTTAATAGCCATTGAAGTTCTTCTGCATAATAAAAATTTCATTTCAGCTTAATTAAACAAATTTATCATTGAAATTTATTGCCTTAAATATTCCATGAAAGTTGAACTTAATTAAATTTTGCCTAAGAAGGTTGTAGAACTTTTTTTTTTATTTTTACCGAATTATTCCTCACCATCTGTTTAAGTAAATTTATCATTTAAAACAAAATGAAGTATATGTTTTTAACTATAAATATTTATTAAAAGTGAAAATAGAAATTCTTTTAAAATTAAAAATTAAATTAATTCCAAATTCTCGCAAATTTAAGAATGAATTAATTTAAGAATCTCGTATTTAAGTTCTATTTTACTTAAAAATTATTAGGTAATAATTAAGTAAGTATAATGTTTTTCCATATTTTAAAATTAAAAAACAATTTTTTTCCACAAAATAAATTCAACCTTTTTGAATTTTTTCTCAAACATCATAGAAAAAATGAAAATTAAAAAAAAACAAAAACATTATAAAAACATATTATAAATTTGAAATAATATGCATAAAATTCTGCTTCATTTATTAAAAACATTTAAAATTTGGTTGGGGGATTTTTATTTTAGATATTAATTTTGTAAATAATTTAAACATAAATTTAACAAATTGAAGTAACATATAAGTGGGGGCTTATGAGTTTAAGTTCTTGATATTAAATAGTAAAATTCTTTTTATCCACAAAATAAATGAAATTTTCCTTTTCTTTTAAGTGGCCTGATAGCCAATTGGCTAGAGCTCTGGCCTTTTGGTACCACAGGCTCGAATCAGTTTCGAATCCTGTCGTTGGCATGGACGCTTGTTAGTGGTTCGGAATCCACGTTAAACTGTCAGGTCCCCGTCTAAGTAGCCCAAAGTGTGCACAAAATGATCGTAGAGCGACAAGCCAACCCTTTTCTTTTAAATATGAAATCGAGGGCATACTTTGAACAATTTATAGAACAAAAATTTAAATGCATATTTCAAAATGCTATTTTCATGAAGTGCATTTAAATCAATTAACTATAATGTATTTTTATTAAAGTGTTCAAATCTATCTTTTCAATGAGAATAACAAAAAAAAGTTAAATCCTTAAAAGTACATTTTAACATTCCACAATCAAGGACATCCTCGACAGCCGGAATACTTCCAAACCTATGATTAATAACTACCGATTTATAAACGTTCTTCCGGGCCGATCCACTTCCATAAAATGTTGTGGCTAGTCGATCTCATCAAACAGGAGCAATGGGTCAAAAATCCCCTCTGGTCACACGACTGGGATTATTTTCTTCCCCAATAATGAGGACAGCTTACAAGAATCTTAAAAACCCGTCAGACATACATTGCGCAATCAATCCACATTTCTTTTCTTCTCAATAAAGGTCAAGATTAGAAGATTACACACTTACAAGAAGACACTCTGAAAGAAGTCCCGAAAGATATAAAAGTGAATGGCTAAAAGAATAACATTGTAATGTTTTGTGCATCAGATTTTAAGAGATTTGGGAGCCGATTCATTGGGCAGATAATAAACGCAGTTCTATCGATGTTTTGTCACGAACTGGTACTTTTCATACACCGAGTTTGATATCATTGATAAAGGACAAAAAGGTTTCTTTTAAAATACGTAAATAATGAAGCAATTGAGTGAGCGAAATTTTATAGCGATAATATGCATTAAGGTTTATTTTGATAAGAATTCTGTTTTTGTCTTGAATGATATTTTTAGCTTTTTCTCGTATTTATTTGAAATATGTATTTAATACCATCTTCGTACAATGATATAAATGCTAATGTTAAAACTAGATAGATAAGGTTGAATTGGTAGTCATGCTTCTTAATAATTACATTGCTAGAGAATATATTTAAAGTATAAAAAATATTAAATAAATTTTAAGTAAATTTGTTAAAAATAAAAACAATAAATTTGAAAAATAATCATGAATAAAATAAATAATAATAAATATAATAAATAATAAATCAATAAAATAAAAATAATAATAATAAATTTTTAAAATTTGGTTTGTTTTCATTATTGCAAAAACCAAAATCGACTATTTTAATCTAAAAATACAGTAAATTATAGAAGCGTGAAATAAAAAAAAATTTTCTATCATATATGAATTGGCATTAAAAAGAAGATATTATTAGAAAATAACAGTGTTTCCTAATACACATTTATGTATATTTTTTGGATAGCTAATATAAATTTTTCAGAAAATATTAATTGTCTTAGTATATTAAAAAAATTAATCACAATAGAATCTATACATGTATTAAAAGAAAATCATGAATATATCAATAAAAAATTTAAAAAAGAATATTTTTCCCTTTCTACGAGATAATATTGGGTTCTCTATTCAGAGTTCAGAAATATTTTATTATTACAATAAGTTTCTCTAAAAAATTGAATAGTATTTCTTTAACCTAATTTTTCAAATTAATGAAAAACAATTTTGAAAATAGAAGCGAATGAAAGAGTTCAACAAATAAAAAAAAAAAAATCTATTGTTATAGAATAAAAAGCGACTTCAAAATTGTGTCAAAAATTGTATTTTCCTTCCATGCTGAATTTGAATGTGAATCCTTTCCATGAAAGTTTAAAATGTAATTTTAATTCAGCATACCATCATTTTAAAAATCGAAATCAGAAATTTAAATTAAAAATGGGAATTACATAAGAATCTTTAAAACTACAAAAGCAATTCTTTGAATCTATTATAAGATGTTGAGAAAATGAGAACGTAAAATTCAATTATTGTTCGTTCTTTTGCTTAAGAATTACATTATTCGGATCATCTTCAGGGCGTAATTACGTTTAGTGTGCCCTCGTTCGACAGTTGTAAAGGTTATCAACCCTCGTGTCAACTAGTTCAAAGAAAATAAACATATAAACATCATAAATTTTTGATCCCGTTAAATTTTTTTTCTTCGAAAATAATTCTATTAAATTCGGTTTTAGGTATGCCCTTTCTATTTCAATGTAAATTGTTTTTAAAATTCTAAATAATAAAATGAAAAAAAAAAAAACAATAAACGGTTTGTTTTTTATTGCAACTACTAATGACTTGAACATTTTAAACAGTACAACTATTTTTATAGATGAACATATATATATATATTTTTAAAATATATATTTCAAAATTATTTTTAAACTATATATTTTTATAACTATATATTTTTAAAAATATTTTTTAAAAATGCTGAAAAAATATTTTTCAAATATTGAGACAAAATAAATAAAATTATAGGTAGCAAAATATTTTTCAAATGATGCATTTAGTTTTTAGGCATCAAATTTCTCTTATAACTGTTCAAATAGCCTAAAATCAAAATCAGCTTTATATTATCAACCAATTACGATAATCATTATGAATAAAGAGCATTTAAAAATAGTCTATAAACTAAATATATAAAAAATTATTATATATTTTATATAGTGTTCAAAAATTATTATTATTTAATTTAAAAGCTAAAATTAACTGCTAAAAAAGCCAGCCATTTTATTTAATCAAATTTTTAACAAAAAGACAAAATTCAGAATTTTTTCTTTTAAGAATCATTCTGTTAAATATTCATCGCTTCCAAAAATATATAAAATGATTTCCATACTTATTTTGCCAAATGCTATCCAATCAAGATTTTTTGGTTTTTTTAATTAAAGTAAGAAGCCTATAATTATAATTATTTAGTGTGTCATATAGTTTGAATAAGTATTTGAAACTAGATTGTAAGTCTAGGGCCTGCTGGCCGAGTGATTAGTGCTCCGAGGCTGGTGCCCTAGATGCTATAGTGGTTCGGTAGATCCCTGTCTAATATGACTGTGGAGCGTTGGGCGTAGGGCTGTGACAACTTTACCCCTTCAAAAGAAAACATATGTTCGGAATCTAAAAGTAGGCGAAAGGCTTTGGCCCATCATGGGGCTATTGAGCCATTGAAAAAGAAGAAGAAGAAGTAATTAGCTAATTATTTGGCTTGAGAAAAAACTGGCACATAACTGCAGGGAATAAAATACAAAATGTATTGAATCACTTAGACGCATTTAAAATAAAATTCTTGATAAAGAAACTTCCGTCAAACTGCTATATATCTTGAATGTACCAATCTTTTTTTTTTTTTTTTATAAGTCACTGAATACCAAACAGAAATAAAAGGATTTACTTAATATGTATTACAGAAAAATAAAATAGACTTTGTAAATTAATATATTTTTTTTAATTATTATGGATTCTGTATAATAATTCAAGTCAATTTTTTATTTCAGTTTTTTCACCACAATGAATATTCTTCAATCAGTACCAGTGGTGCTGATACTTTTCCACTTAGTTTCTGGAACAAACTATGGTGGAGGTTATGGACACGGATGGCACGATAAGATCCCAAGCAAGATCATCGTGAAACACATTCCTAAGCATGTGCCTATCTACAAACCTTACCCCATTCCGAAACCTGTACCAGTGCCAAAACCAGTTGGCTTTTTGAAACCATTAGCCATTGCCAAGCCGTTTAATGTACCACATGTGGTTCCTGTCATCAAGCACTTTCAAAAACCTTTTCCAGTTCTGAAGAAAGTTCCCATCCATTTCCCAATCCCTTTGCCCAAGTTGGTAAAGCTTCCATTCCAGATTAAATTGCCAAAGCCTTACATTGTTCGAGTGCCCAAACCCTATGTAGTAGCAAAGAAATTTCCAGTGGCAGTGCCAGTTCACATCCCTAGACCCTACGTTGTACCTGTCTACAAATCTGTTCCTGTCGGAGTACCTCAGAAAATACCCAAAATCATTCCTGTGATCAAAGAAGTGCCTGAATACGTAAAGAAACCAGTTCCAGTTTAGTAAGTAGAAAATGTATTTAGAATCTTTTTTTGTTAATTAAAATAAAATTTGTATTTTTAATTTTAAAAGACAGTATTTCTATTACAAAAATAATAATTAATTTCTAAATTTTACTTATTATTGAAAATTGTATAACCATATAATCTGGAAAATAGAAAGTATTTGCAAACTGTGAAACAAGTAACAAAATACCTAAACGACTTTTATATACTGCTTACAGCTTGATAGCTGTTATAGTTTTAATTTTATTAATTTTCTTTTCAGATTTTAAGCTTAATGTGTTTACTTATTTAATATTTTTTTATTTAGTTTGTATTTTCATTCATCGAGGTTAATGATTTTGCTTTTATTTATTTACTTATGTATACATTAGCTGTTTACGTATGAAGAAAATGTTTACATTAGACTGATTTTATATTGAGAATAATTCCTCTGTGTCACCTATCTATAAAATCGGTATGGGTAGCCAGTCCAGTTCGAAGAGTTATGTTTTCAAGTTCAGTTTGAAATCTTATAACTTCTAAATTATACATAATTTAGAAAATCTAAATATATCCTCATGGAAAGGAAAGGTTAACAAATTCTTATACGAATTTGAAGGGTGAAGCTACTGCGACTAGCGGAAGCAAGTGGGGAAGGGATTGACCTACAACAGAGAGAGCCACGCGCTCAGTTCACGCTGTTATAATTCGGAATCCAGGCCTGTTATGCAAGCAAAAATTAAATAATTTAAGCACCCCAGACCTTTTAATTGCTAATTTAAAAGGTCTGGGGTGCTCTAACTAAATATAGCAATAAAAGTCGTAATGCAGTAAAATTTATATGGTGAAACCCAAAAATATGCAAATTTTTGGTGAAATAACAGCGAAGATAGAATCAAAATTTGAGGTAACGTATTTCAGAAGGTAAAGGGACTCAAACGGATCCGAAACCTAAATAGTCATATACATATGGACAACCTGAGTACAAGGGCCAGGATCAAAGTTTAGCGGACGCGACTCGTGGCAAATCTGATACTGATTGAATACTGATTGAATAGACATATGTGATGTAGAACATATTAAAATTATAGAAGAGCCTATGGACATTGATTTCAAAAGAGCATATATGATTATCGTTCTGTTTCACTAAAAATATCTACACATTCATTCACTTTATTTCCTCCACTACCTCACAACTTTCCTCCTTGCTGCCCCTGCAAATCTGTCCACTGATATGTGTTTGCAAATTAAAACAACGGAATAGACCGGATATTATGTTCTTCGGAGTTTTTTTTTAAACTTTTATATTGTAATCTTGCCGGTTAGCATCGAGCTTTTGAACTGATGGAGCTCAGTTCAAAACTCAAAATTAATTGAATAGGAAATTTCCAAATATTTTCTAGGTATGAGCGGATTAAATACATAATAAGAACAGACACTTTGCAGAGTTTGGAAGTATTTGAAGAAGATTTGTCCCCTTTGTTTAGTGGGAGAAATCTTGAGAAATAGGGACCGACAATGGCTCACCGAAATAGTGCTTCTATTAAAAAGTCCTTCATGAGGTTATGAAACGAAGAGTAAAAGTATAAGTATTGAAAGATAAACTGAAATAATTTCGTTTCTTACTTTTTGTCAAAAATTCTTCCAAAAGGAAAACATATATTAAAACCAACAACGTCAATTAAAAGTTTAAAAATATTGGACAAATGAAATATAACCAAAACATTCTAGTAATTGGCTTTCATTGTTTTTTTATCCGGCAAGGATTCGGAAATGCTCTATGTTTTAATGTTTACGAGGTTTGAAATTTGCATTTTAATTGCTTCATTAGCTATTGACATTTTCTACGATTAATATTTTATGTATTATTCAGTTTGTAATCCTATTAGTTTATATTTTTTGAGTGATTACAATTTCATATTTTCTTTTTTTTCACAGTATTGAAGAAAAAACCATACAAACCTGATAATTACAAAGGTACTCCTTACATCCCCAGTGGCGGTTCATACAAAGGATCCCCATTTCCAGAAGGAATCGGAAGTGGCCATAAAGGATCCCCATTTCCAGAAGGAATTGGAAGTGGTCATAAAGGAACTCCATTTCCAGGAGGAATAGGAGGTGGTTATAAGGGAATTCCATTTCCATCGGGATTTGAAGGAAGTAACAAAGGCACACCTTATGGAAAAGGTGGAAACAATGGTGGAGGGGGCTACCATGCCAAGGGAACAAACCCCCATGCTACCAGTGCAGCAAGTTTCTTAGCAGCTCATGCAGGAAAACTCCAATCACAACACTCAAACTACCAAGACATAATTGGAGCTTACAGTCAAAACCAAGCTTATTCTGGACTTCAAAGTTTAGGTGGAGGAATTCACGGTGGATATCAAGGATTTGGAAACTTTCATGGTTTTGGAGGAAATGGTTTTGAGGGATCTCATATAGAGGGACATAAAAACAACACAACAATTATGATCAAGGATTGGGAGGTTTCGATAATTTAGGTGTTTATGCAAGAGGAGTTGGAAATGAAAAACAGAAAGTTCCAGAATCCGAAAACTATCAACAAGAAGGTCAAGGATATAATTCTGAAGGCCATGAAAATAACGCTGGAGCTGTATCGTATGATAACAATAATCATGATGGGAGTGAAAGTGGCGTTAATAATGAAGGACAAGGGAGGATATAACAATCCAGCATATTTGGGAGTATCTTTCACAACTTTTAATGATCAAGGAGGAAGAGGAGGTGGATATCACAGTGATTCTTCTGCTAATAATGAATATAACAACCAAGAAGGATATGAAAATCAAGAAGAAGGAAATCACAATCACGATGAAAATCAAGGTTATGATGATGGAAAATATCAGGAACAATATAACAATGGGGGACGAGGCGAAAACGGATTTGGTAATATTCCAGCTTTAACTTTGTATCAGTTACATAATGGAGCAGCAACTGCAATCAGTAACAACGCCGGAGTTAATTATTATAACACTGGCTACCAGCAACAAGATCACAGCAATCAAGGAGTTAATAGTCAAGGATATGGATACAATGGAAATGCTGGTTATGAAAAATCAAAATTATCAACAAAATGAGGGAGCAGAGGAAGACAAAGGACCGTATCAACAAAATTCTTATGGATATCAAGTAAATCATCCAGCTGCAACACAACAAAATAATCAACAATACTCCCGCCTCAAAATCAAGAAAGTTCGAACAACTACGGCAATCAAGAAGCATCACATCAAAATGAAGGGGCTTACAAACAAATAGCAGCTTATCAGAATCAAGGTGCTTACAATCACCAAGGTCATTCTGAAGTATACCACAATCAAGCCTCCTACCAAGTAAATCATGCTCCTGAATACGGAAATGAAGGTGAGTATGGCCAACAAAAACGTAGCTGCCAGTTTACAGAATTATGGATTAAAAGCTGCATATCCTGTTCAAACCGGGGAAGAAAGCAGTAACCATTTACAAAGCTCATCAGGAGCTGTCTATGTAAGAGCATATGACAACCAAGATGGAAATCAAGCGCCTTATAAGGTCCAACAACAAGGAGAGGATAATTATCAAGCAGAGGATACCCATCAAAAAGAAACGTATTCACCTTATGTATCTCCAAAGGATTCTGGTTCAGATTCCCAGAAAGAAACCAGCGATAAGCTGTCCTTAGCAGCAACAGGACGATCCAGTGATACACTTGTAGGAAGCCCAACGGTTACAGTACACCTGAAGGTGGTGAAACGAAAGGAGGCTCTTGGCGAGGAGTTCAGTAAAAGACTGCTTACCTATATTAGCATATATGTATATAAAAATTTAGTCAGATATACATGTATTAAGCTGATTTATTTATTTCGGCCATGTTTTCCACAGAACTCACTTTTAAAGCTGCCAAGTTTCTAGGAAAGCAGATATTATTCTTTATAGGGCTTAACATTCGTGCCAAGTGGAACTGAACTAGGAGTTCTCCTTTTCTGAATCATAATAATCCAAAGTCAGTTGCAATAAATAATTGTTTCGCCTGGTGCGAACAAGTATTGGACATACAATCATTATATTCAAAGTCTTATCCCAGTGACTTTATTTTATCGTGCATTAGCAAGAGATCATCCGCTTTATTTCACAACAATTTATAGGGTTAATTAATATTTTATTTTATGTTATAAATATAAAAAAAAGAAGTCTAAATCATTTACTCTTATTACTCTTATTTTGTGTAATTTAACTTGAAGTATTATGTAACGTCATACAATTTTAATTCATATAATTAAAGGATAAATTCTGTTATTAGAAATTCAATTTTAAACTTTTATTAAACAATGAAGAAAATTATTTATACATAAATTATTAAATTTTTTTTTAATATGATTGTTTTTCGTTTGTAACATGAAAATATTTTATCTTTTGCTTATGTGTTCTACAACGAAATGTTGTATATATTGTAAGGCCGTTGTACGACCAACTTGTAAATAAATTTCGTCAGTTTTTATTTATTAGCTGTTTTTCCTTTCATGTACATTCTTACACTTTTTGCCTATTGTTAATAATCATTCTTTGAGAGCTATTAGTCATTAATATTTGGAAAATGAGAGGAAAAATCTTTAAACTCATTGTCTTTCTAAAAGAATATTCTTACGACCTAACACAAATTTAAAATATGATTTTGAGATCAATTAATTATTTTAATTTTGAAATTATGAATTTAAGTATATATAAATCCCCACGAAGTGTTAATTTTAATGAAACTTACAATTACTAAAACAACAAATCATTTAAATATTATAGATTTAATAAAAGAAATTTAACTTAATTTTTATTAAATAGAAAAAGAAAAAAAAATTAAAAACAAGTTTTAGTAAAATTAAAGAGAACATAAATTGAAGATATTTAAGATTACAGTATTTTTGCTGATTGGACTCAGTAGAATACTATAATCTTAAAATTATAATCTCATTTATTGCTTAATAGTATGAAACATTGCAATTTATGTAAATACAAAAATTTAAATAAAAATATATTCCTGCAATCCGTGTCTTTCAAATAAATAAAAATGGAAATTTAGCAAAGCAAAAAACAATATACACAAAATTTTTTTAAAAATTATGGAAAAATCAAAACAGTTATTAGAGATCATCAGCATACATTTTAAATTAAAAGATACAAATATCGTGTCATTTAATTTCATTCTACACATTTCGGAAACTGATATTTCTTTGATAAATATACAATGATACCCAGTCTCGAAAAAGGGTTTTGCATTAAATTGATTGTTTTTCCTCCAATTGCCGATTATGAGATTTATTTTTTTTTTCATTCATATGGAAGATTTTTCACCATGATACCACGAGGGCACTTGTTGCATGCCACTTTTGGAAGTTTCTTAAGGATAAAGGACTCATATTTGTATCATATGTAAGAAAAACATGAAATTAATTTTCACAACTGTAAGACTTTTTTTGCATAAGTGTACCATGTTAAGTAATCCTCTTAAAATGAAAAGGTATCGAAACCAACCACACATTCTATCTCAAAATCAGCCTAAATCTTTCAATATACGTATCAACCAAACATGTATTTGTGCTAATATATTATACTATAAATATAAAATATAATGCAAAATAAGATATTTCAGGAATACCAATTCAAATATAATAATAGCAGTTAAACTTACTAGAATGGAAAGAAAATTATTCTTGGAAAAATAATTATTTAAATGTACAATTTTCCAAATATACACGAATTAATGCAGACTAAACGTTTTGAATAAATAGCTTCGATTATTTTTAAAAATTGTGGAAAATTCATACTTAAAACGTTTAAAAAATATTTTCAATACTGGAAGTCCATGATTTTAATTTTAAAATTTGTTGATTCATTATTGTAAGAAAGCAGAGATGTATTTAATAACAATTTTACTACGACTCTTATATGATTATTTTAAAAATGTTTTTTATGGAGAGAATATGACTAAGTGCATATTAAGAAACACAAAATAAATTAATAATACTTTTTTTTTTATATTCTCTTTCAATACTGGAATGAACACTTTGACAATAGCTATTATAATTAGAGAGTTATACTAGAAAGAAATATAAATGGTTATTTCTTTCTATAGTTAATATTTCCTTTCTTCAGTAATATACAATTTTTCTTTTGAACATGTTTAAATTATTTATTCAAACTTTTATAATTAGTAATTACAATCTCAACAATAGTAATATACAATTTCATTCTATCATTCAGTCTCAGTAATATACAATCTCATCATATCATTCAGTCTCAGTAATATACAATCTCATCATATCATTCAGTCTCAGTAATATACAATCTCATACAATCTAATTTCCTGAATTTCTCAACATGAGCTAAGTTTGAGCAGTTCATGTCTTACATATTACTTAATAATACAAAGAATAAATTAGATTACACTAATAGAACCCTATCTTTTTCTTAACAATATAAGAAAGAATTAACTTTCTGTGTATAGAATTTCATCGATAAATTAATGCTAAACCATATATCTGAGGGAAGTAATGCTATTGTATGACGCATTTTAAATAATCTAATCTGAAATATATTTTGAATTTGCAGAAATAAATTGGTTTTTAAAGAATTTTGAGGGTTTTACAATTTTAGCTGGGAATAAAACATAAATCCATTTCGAATTTATGTTTTAAAAATTTGAAATATTTTATTTTAGTAATAAAACATAAAATACAAATATTACAGTATTAAGATTTAACTTTTACAGATTTTTAATAATTTCGAAGTTATAAATGAGTTGACATAACATCAAAGGAAAATATAACAATTAGAAACGTATGAATATTTTTAAAGTACATATCAAATATTCGAATAATACTAAACAATTATTAACTTATTATTTCTTTTATATGCGAGTTAAATTATTATTAAAAATGGCCGACGGAATTAAATACTTTATTTCCTTATTTTCTTTTTATATATCTTAAATCAATCATATATTAAAAAGTTTATTCATTATTTTAACTTTTCAAAATGAATTAATTTTCGAGAGCATTATTATTTATTGTTAGGGTATTGTGCATTTAATTAAAAATTTTTTTTTCCAAAATAGTAATAGTTTAATAAAAAATTAATTAACATAGATATTTTCTTCATTGGCACAACAGCCTCTTGGTGTACCAAGCCCGTCTGCCTAATAGTAGATTACGAAACATGAAAATCTTACCTCTTTTTACGGGAATGGCTGTCAGCCCTACGTACAACGATCATATTTGGCCAGAAACTATGGTTTAAGGTGGATTCAGAACCACTACGAGCATTCAGGGCACCGCCAGGACTCAAACCCGCGACCTGTGGCGCCGTTCTTCAGACCGCTAGTCACTCAGCCATCAGATCCCATATATACATATAATTCTTCTTTTTCTTCAAACGTAATCAAAATTTGGTCTGTTCTTTTTCTAAATGGCAATCATTTAATTGTTTAATACCCAAAAACAAGTAATATAATAAAAAAATATTTTAAGTCAATTCCTACTTTCTTTTTCACTATAATCCAGAAAGTCCTTTATAAATAATTTTCATTCATTTTTTTAAATTTATCTGGCGCCATCTATTGATAGATACATGCGACTTAAATCTAAAAAAAAACTAAAATTAATTACTTAAATTTAATCACTGAATTAATATTTGAAAAAAACTGTATTAACATTAAGTGTCATCCACAAGTTAAAAAAAAATGTATCTGAACTTGAGTGGATGAATAAAGAGTATTTTATGAACGATTGAAAATTTGAACAAGATATATATATAGGGAGAGTGTGAGCTAATAGAAGGAATTGAATAAGATATAGAAATGAATTATATTTATATAAAAAATAAACAATTTAAAATAATTTTGCAGTGATTTAAAATTTATATCCAAAATAAACTTACGCAAAATACTGACAAATTTTACAATATGGTATTAAAATAACTTAATGCAAATGGCAAATAAAATGAAATTATTTTAAATATAGAAAAAAATATATATTATCTATTCACTACTGTTAAACGATTCATTATAAAAGTAAATAAAGAAAACATTCATTTAAAAATAAGTCTTACAAACAGGAAACATAATACAAATTAAGTTGATTGCAATTTTATTTTTCTTCTTTATAAATCTTATTGGAGTAGCAGGAAGGCACAGCAAAAACGTCATATTCATAGACAGCCAGAATGTCGTATTCCGACGCATGGCCTATCAAGCGTGAGGAACAGACGACTGAGCTCTTGATTTCATTCAGAAAGTGAAATCCGAGATTCGATCAACCTTTCGATAAATCTTTTTTTCGTTTACATTAAACATTGAAAACGTTTTCTTTGTCCCCAGAGGCCTCGAGGAAACAAAAAATTAAGTATTTTCTGTTGACAATTTTATATTTATTTGGAAGGACTTTTTAAAAATCTGTATGTGTCAGACATCTGTCTCGTTTCCACAAACATTTACTTACGAATTAGAAAGAATTCTTTTTTTTTTGTTTTGTTAATCGCATAGTAAATATTATTTTTCAATTTTATTACTTCAGTTTTTCAAATCCGATCCCCCTTGTAACAAACCTCTTTTTTTTGATTTTATTCTTTTTTCCTTTTGTAACACTGAAGACATTTGTTGTTGTTTCTTATCCCACTTGGTCGACAGCAACATCTAGACCATGGATGGGCTAACTCCGGCCTTCCGGAAGATACTATCCGGCCCGCGGATAGAATTTTAATTTGCCAATCCGAGGCAAATTAATAGAAATATATATTTATATATTATATATCCATCTCCCTTTTTGATTAAATATTTTTTTCTTCCTTTTTTAAAAGGACTGATGATCTTTTTATTTTCTCTATTTTTGTTCTACAAAACATAAATCGACGGAAATAGCAAGCACAGACGAACAGAATTATATATTTTTACCATGCCTTTCAACGTAAATTATAAACAGCGAGGTCAGATTTGCAGGTTGAATTAATTGAGCTGCAATCTAACAATCACCTCAAGCAATTGTTTCTAAATATTCCAAAGTTAGAGTTTTACAAATCATTATCGAAAATAAGTTTCCCAAATTTAATATCTCACGCTCAGAAAATCAGTGCTATGTTTGCATCATCTTATATATGTGAACAAGTGTTTTCAACTATGAACCTTGGAAAGAATTATTTCAGAAGTAGACTGACAGATGAGCATTTAGCCTCGTTCCTCAGAATCGGTACATCTCACTTCGAACCTCAATATAAGGAACTTTTAAAAATGAAATCGCAATTTCATTCATCTCATTAACATATTTAAATTGTAATACTTTTTTTTTTTTTTAAATTTTAGAAAAATTGATCTTGGCCCGCCAAACTTTTTTTTTTTTTTTTCTTCGATTTTTGGCCACGACCAAAAAAAAAAAAAAAAAAGTTTGACCATCCCTGATCTAGGCCAAGTCTATGAACCCGTAGGTTCTCATGGAAGGAGGGAAAGGGGGACAGCTTCTGTTATGATGAAGCACCTGTAGGTAGAAATCTGACTTGGCTTCGTGTCGCCAAAGAAGGAGGGCAGTGCCTTCCGAGAGGACTTTTAGCAGAAACTACCATGCATCTGGGTAACATAAGGGAGAAAACCCGAAAAATTATAATATATTATAACTTATGTAAAATGTTAAATTATAATAAATATATTGATTGTAATTTATATAAAACTTTAAATTATAATTAATATATTAATTGTAATTTGTATAATAATTATAATAACAAAATTTTCAATAGAAAAATATTTGTCGTTAACAGAAACTGTCAATAATAATATTAGAAATATTTAGGGAATGATAATTACATGGAATTATTTAAATCACTTCAGGTATTCTATAAGTAAAGCCTTCTATATAATTTTTTGTTCTAATGCAGCAGGCAAACACTTAGACAATTGTCTTTGATGCCTTAAAGCAAGCGTTGCACAGACGTTACTCACTTGGCACTACCCAGGAGGTGCATGTAGATAGAAGATAAGCTACGGACGTGGAGTAACAGTACCCCCGCAACTCTCTACGATCCTGTTCGACCGGGACCTACGGTTTAAAGTGGATTCCGAACCACTACAAACATCTATAGCACCGCCGGGACTCGAACCAGAAACCTGTGGTACCGAGCGCCAGAGCGCTAGCCACTCGGCCATTCATTCCCGAGCTTTCTATATAAGTCTCTTGAAAAGATTTTAATTTACAGTTTAATTAACAATTCACACAATGAAAAAAATTCTCCTTAATATTTGGAATAAAAATACTTCCGAAACGATACAATAATTTTGAGTGTCTCATAAATTTATGTGATTATTTGCAAGAAAAGAAGTAGAAATTTACGTAAACGATTTAAACTGGCATCTTATTTATCTGTTTCACATATCACAACTAAGAAAATTATCATTTAAACATAGCTTATCTTATAACAAAAAATTATCTGCTTAGAATATTTATCTATTTTTATCTAGTGTTCGTTTGTAGAATTGAAATATCTTTATAAAGTGATCCCAAATTGTTTTAGAAATTTACAAATTGATTATTAAAAAAAGGTTTTATTATTAAAAAGTTCCTCACAATGTTGTTTTAATAAAAAACTGCTTTTCCTATCAAAAATTTTAAAAAGCATCATAGACTAAATAATAGATCAATATCATTAAAGTAAAAAAAAAAAAAACCCTGTCTCATGGAAAGAAGTTAATCATAATTTGAAAAAATAAAAGCTAATACAAGATTATCGCTTACAAAAATGTTATAAAATATGAATAATTTAAAAACAGTTCAAAGAATTCGATCAGCCTGATGTAATGGCCGAATACCAAGGAAGAATATAAATAAAATAAAGAATATAAAATAAAGATGCAAAATAAAGTCAAGATAGAATAAAATAAAATCCAAAAAAATTTATAATGAAGTAATAATAATTTCTAAAGCTAATGAAAAAAAAAAAAAAAAAAAAAAAAAAAAAAAATGCAATCATCGATTAGTACAGATTATCCATAAAATTCTGAATTCAATTTAAGAACAAAATGCATAACTTTGAAATAAAATTGCCTTTGCTTTCAACATACATGTCTTTTAAAGCAGTTTTATATTATTTAATTATATAATTTTTAGATCTTGAAAAAATTATAGGTCATACAATAAATACCAATAATATGGGGTTTTTATTCATACCATGCATAAATATTTTGTAAAATGCATTTTAATCTACGACAATTGATGTAAGTAACATTTTATTTTATTAAATAAAAATTTTTAATTATATTAATTCTTTTCATTTTAAAAAAGAAAAGTATTTGAATTGTAAAAACTTACTTTGATCAGCATATTTACTTGGATCAAAATATTTATTAATTGAATCATCTAATTCAATTCGTTTGTGTCATAGATTAAAGATAAAACAGAACTTCTGAGGAAAACGATAATAGCGATGCCACTCACATAATATAAATTTTATGAAGAACTTTTTTTGCCAAACGATTATACGTTATCATGATAAGAATTTCTAAGCTTATCGTATTTTAGAGGATATTTTTTTTTTTCATTTAAAAAAAAATAAATATGCATTGTACGCGCATAGTTCCAACCTATGAAATATTTGTTCATTCATAAGAATCATCTTCATATCCGCTGAGTTATTTAAAAATATATGGAATAATCTCACATTATTTTTCATAAATAAGGATGGCAACGAATAAATCATCACACATAAGACTAAGTTATGGGAATTGGAAAGTAGGTTAATGTCGTTGAGGGAAGTATTATTTAAGAGGGGATGCTTAAATGTGATCTATTAACTTCATGCAAGAAAGAAAAAAAAAGTTGTCTGTATAAAATTGCCATTATAATACAGAATACTAAATTAAGAAAAGTATGGAAAAAAAAAAAATATGACGCTGAAAATTTATTACGAGGATTGATGGCGCAATTTTAAAAGGAGGAAATGTATAAATTATTATTTAAAATTTGAAATATTTTAATATTAGTTATTTAAATTAAATTTTCATTTTCTGTCATGTATTTAAGATCTTTGTTCGGAATTTTAAAAGGAAGTGAAAGATTATTTTGCATATATTATTTAAATAATATAAAAGATAAGCCTGAATTTTATTCTTTAAATGAATTATTATAACAAAAATTGCATAATTAATACAAATAGTCATCACCTTAACTCGATTTGTCCTTACGACCACTTATATTGATGATGTCAAAACATTATCCTATAATTGTTGTTGTTATCATATCCCCTGAAGAGTACAAGAAAAATCAAATATCGTAGTGCGCCCGAATAATATTTGCTATGTTGACTGCCAGCTCGGAGTATGAATCCTCTTCTGAGGGTTGGCCCAGACAATGCATGGCGGCGGCAACAGCTGGGCAATCAGACTTGATGAGGAATGAACTCTATATCAGGGATGTGGATTTAGAACTTAATGAAATTGCAGATTCTTTGGTAAAGAATGCCAGAAGTCTGGATCAGGCTGCCATTCCTACTTACCTTTCAGATGAAAATGCCTTGGTAAAATCTGAACTTATGATTCCTTCTAAGATCAAAACTAAATACCAAATTGCAAAGTAGAAAAATAGCTGCACCAGTAGAAAAACAGCTACTACTCTCACAAAATTAAGGATGAAGCACCACAAAAATATGACAATTATTCTATAATTTTTGGCTAAATCAAAGAACTAATCAAATTTCTTCAATTTAAAATCAATGTTATTGTTATAGAGGAATTAGGGCCTAGCGTAGCACTGGGTAGTTATTGTAACATTATTCTCCCGAACTAAAGTAGCTGAATTCTAAATCAACAAGCATACCAAATAGAAAGTTCCCATGTATCTACATTAAGGATGGGCACAATAAATCCTTAAGGCAGGAGTCTTTCTGTGGAATTAAAAAACAGAAAGCGTGATTCCTCAAATATAATCCTTGAGAATGTTTGTCCTAAATTACAATTGAACATGGTGGATACAATATAGAAGACATTCCACGGCGTACCCCGAGTAACATATCTACTAATTAATTGGCGAATGATCTGAAAGTCAGTCTATCAGGCATTTTAAAAAAAAAGCTTTTACAATTCATTGAGTTCAAAGTGTTAGGAAATGCGAATCTCTTGGATTGTTCATTCCAAACTGGATGTACTCCAAATTGGCTACAATCAGCAGGCCTTTTGTGTAACACAATTAATAATTCTGAATCAGTCAAACATTTAGCGTATCAGCAATGAACGGCCTCAGATAAAGTGTTCAGCATTTGAAAACAATAATACGTCGAATTATAACAATTAGATCGCATTGATGAAGTTAAATAGAAATCACATTGAAAATACAAAGCGTTAAAATATGTCTTCAACATATGATGGAAAGACTGGAACGGAACTGTTTCATCAACAGAAACCTACATGTAATCTTATTAATTTTTTACTAATACTGAATAATAAATTAATAGATTAATGATGTAACAAAAATATTTATAGTTCTTATTCAAAATTATACATTGTAGACATGTAAAGAAAAAAAAAAGTATAAACACATAATTATGTAGTTTATAAAAAAAAAAAAAAAACTATTAGTGCATAGTTAGTTTTAGCAAAGAAATCACAGACGTCTCAATTGCATTCATTAACTCTCGTCTGTCGCAGCAACCAGATACATAATTAGCTCCGGCATGAAAAATAGTAATGAATGAACCTTTCCTCCTCAAATACGGATCTGCCTGATTGAGGCGAGGGAAAATGATCGACTAGGAAGGAAAAAATGCCTTCCTGCGGTGAGGTAATTTGTCACATGCCTGGTAGGAAGTGGGAACTGCAGCTTCTGTTTGCATCATCCTTATTTTTGGATCATTGGAAAATTCCCATTATGCAAGGATTTATTTTGAATTTCGGTTAAATTAAAAATATTCCAATTATGCAGGGATTAATTTTGAATTTTAGTTAAATTAAAAAAAATTCCAATAATGCAAGAATTAATTTTGAGTTTTTAATTAAAAAAAAATTCCAATTACTGGTATGCAAGGATTAATTTTGAATTTTAGTTAAATTAAAAAAAAAATTTTCAAAATTAAAAAGAAATCCCAATTATGCAAGGATTAATTTGAGTTTTAGTTAAATTAAAAAAAAATCCCAATTAGAAAGGATTAATTTGAGTTTTAGTTAAATTAAAAAAATTCCAATTAGAAAATTAAATTTGAGTTTTAGTTAAATTAAAAAAATTCAATTAGAAAGGATTAAATTTGAGTTTTAGTTAAATTAAAAAAATTCCAATTAGAAAAATTTGAGTTTTAGTTAAATTAAAAAAATTCAATTAGAAAGGATTAAATTTGAGTTTTAGTTAAATTAAAAAAATTCCAATTAGAAAGGATTAAATTTGAGTTTTAGTTAAATTAAAAAAAATTCCAATTAGAAAGGATTAAATTTGAGTTTTAGTTAAATTAAAAAAATTCCAATTAGAAAGGATTAAATTTGAATTTTAGTTAAATTAAAAAAATTCAATAATGAAAGGATTAATTTTGAGTTTTAGTTAAATTAAAAAATTCCAATTAGAAAGGATTAAATTTGAGTTTTAGTTAAATTAAAAAAAAAATTCCAATTAGAAAGGATTAAATTTGAGTTTTAGTTAAATTAAAAAAAAAATTCCAATTAGAAAGGATTAATTTTGAGTTTTAGTTAAATTAAAAAAAAAATTCCAATTAGAAAGGATTAATTTGAGTTTTAGTTAAATTAAAAAAATTCCAATTAGAAAGGATTAAATTTGAGTTTTAGTTAAATTAAAAAAAAATTCCAATTAGAAAGGATTAAATTTGAGTTTTAGTTAAATAAAAAATCCCAATTATTCAAGGATTAATTTTGAGTTTTAGTTAATTTTTTTTAAAAAAAAAAAACCAATTATGCAAAGATTAATTTTGAGTTTTATTTAAATTTTTTTTAAAAATCCCCGTTTTGAAAGGATTAATTTTGAATTTTAGTTAAATTAAAAAGAAAAACCCAATGATGAAAAATAATTTTATTTATCAAAAATTTAAATTCTTATTATTTTTGGTTGATTTATAAGGATTTATATAAGGATTATAATTTAAAAGGATGCTAATTAATAAACCTAAATACTCTTTTTTTTTTTATCTAATTATCTATGACTTTGCCAATGTCTCTTTCTTAAATATTAGTTATTCATTAAATGTAAAAAATTTAGTCATTATTTTTCTTTTGTATCAAAAATAAGATGGGAATCGTAATATACTTACATGCACAGTTAATGGAACAATCACAATAAAAAAATATCAAACAAGTAAAAAATTTATTTCTAAAAAGCAATTAAATTCTTATTATTAAAATAACCGAGAGAAATATTTTCCAATGTAATACGATGAATGAAAGAATAACGAAACAAAGTGTTAAGTGTTCCGTGAGTATGAACACTTTCTAAATATGTGCTTCATATACACGCATGAGCAATTGCATACACGAAACAAAATATAGTTCCCGAAGAGAGAACAAAGCATGTAAATGATATACTGTTAATTGTGTGGTACCTAATAGATGCAGGACTATTTTAAGGACAATTTTTAAATTAATAAATTTTTAAGTTCGTTTAATTATCTTTAAAAAGTTTAATATTTTTAAACTTATTTATTTATAAAATGACTTTATAGTCTCTAAATATATGCAATATAATGCTAAAAAATATTAGTCAAACTCTAAGAGTAAAAGTTACTTAAAAGGAGTTATCTAACAGTACGGAAATTTCGTATACAAATACCATTCGATCAAATGTGCACATGATAAAATATTGGTGAACACCGAATGTTAGCTGGAGCTCCAGAACTCCATCTGCATTAGTGATAAAAAAAATCGAATTGCAGCACATAATTTTCATTGGAATTTTCATTCTCTATTTGACTGTATCAATATGGGATCTCGCAAAAGAGTTCAAATGCAATATTAGCATGTCATCATTTGGGTTCTAGGAGGAAAGGTGATCAGATCGACATATTTTCTTCTGCATTGGCGCAACAGCTGCATGATGGGCCAAGGACGTCTACCTACTGCATCTATCCTTGGCACAGTCGGGATTCGAACCCGAAATCTGTGGCACCAAGTTCCGAGCGCTAATCCTCAGACATCAGGCCCCTCAAAGCGAAATATCGCTCTACTGTTGTTCTACTATTTGATGATTTTAATCTGACATGGTCGATCCATAGCGAAGCGTAACGATAAGCAACCAACGATCGACTTTGAGAGACGACAGAACAGATGGTCCATGCGGTTTTTACAGCATCTTATTCGTCATTATCACTATCCTATTTGTAATCAAACACCAGAAACTTCAAAGACCATTGATACGCGTTTCAAGAACAGGATCAGAGTTCATGGTCCAGTTATACCAACTACTTTTCACATGTGTACAATGACAAGAGCGTTTGCAGTGTGCTTGTTTGATCTGAATTACATTGACTGGATTAGAATTGTTTTGGGCGACGAATCCCTCTTAGAATTGATCAAAGAAGACATAAAGGAAACTGACGGAATACTAACTTCACTGTTGCCCACCACACAGCTCTATAACCGGAAGTTATGGTCTGGGATGCCATTCCATTTGATAGTGAGACTCTTGTGGTAGTCATCTGTGACACCCTTTATATCACACCAATATGTCAGCGATATTCCACCGTCCGCGCCATTGTATTGCCCTTTTCATAGTTCACCTCGGGCTTACATTTCGACATGGTAAAGCCCTGACTTCATTACCTTCGTGCTTGGGGATCAATGGTCGAATGTCTGGCGCTCGGTGCCATAGGTTTGGGGTTCGAATCCCAGTGGTGCCATGTATGTTTGTAGTGATTTGTAATCCCCTTTAAACCGAAGGTCCCGGTCTAATATGACTGTTTGTTGTAGGGCTGACAACCTACCCCATAAAAAGAAAACATCTTCTGTCTCGAAATCTGCCATTAGGCATATGGCCTTGACCCACCAAGGGGCTATTGCGCCAATGAAGAAGAAAAGAGAAGGCCTTCGTGCTTGCCAAACACTACCCTTTCTGTCTAGATCGGCGTATATCTTCCCAATATAGCACGTTTGGGGTCGGATGAGTAGGCAGTTTCAGCCGTCCCAAGATCTCACCGATATAACTCAATACAATTGAGTATATCGGTGAGATACACAATCTACAACACACGAATACAATTTTTCACGAATTTGGAATGAGGATTTAGTATGAAATCTAAAAAGATATATTCGTTATCTCCACAAATCAATGTTGAACCGGATAATAGGTTGCATAAGAATCAAAGATAGGTCAAGAGTCCTTAGAGATTGGTTCGCTATATGTAGTTGCATCTCTTGAACAAAACATAGTGTGGAATTTTAAGCGTTTCTCTTTTTCATACATCACATTTATCAATCAATAGGACTGATGCGTATGACATGGGCTATTATAGTTAACTCAGCCATTGGTCTCGTATGATGAGAAAACTAAAAAAACTTTCATTTGGCAGCCTTACTTTTGATCAGATTCATTTTACACAGGTTGTGGCAATCGCCATCAAGTCTAGTTGTTTTTGAAAGCAAAAAATACAGTGAAAACCACCAATGGAATCGAACTTGATTTCCTCTAGTATTTTAGTTGCACACTTTATCACTAGTTGGACTATTAAAATGACATTGTAGTGTGCAGTTGGGCAACTGGATCGTAACTGGGTGTGGTTGGGTTGAGATACTGGAGGCCCAAGTTGGAGAACTCACAGCTTTATTTACACGCGCACAAACACCACACACGTACAATTAACGACAGGTAATCTTTAGCCCATTTAAAGCACAGATGATTATAGATTCATGGAAGAATTCCACTTCTAAGTCAAAAACTCAATACTCAGGTACACGCGGGATGCGGGAAATATACTTTCCCTCCGGCTATGAGAGTCCGGCTATAGGCTTTTAACTTATACGCAAGGATTGCATTAAATATATTTCTTCTAGGGATGAGAAACTGTAGATCGGGTGAGAGTCTTGAGGCCTACTAAAAATTTCTCCTGAACCCCATAGAGGGCACTCTCGCAGAGCGTAGGTGGAAGCATGACGGCATATATAGATTTATTTGGAAAATTTCGTCATGTACTGTTTCAATTTTCTTTTTATTTTAGTTCAGTTTCATTTATTTTTCTATTTATAGAAACCTTTTTTTCATTTTATGTCAAACTTGTATAAACATAAAAGAATGCTTCCAATACGAGACATTAATGCTAATGTTTTTCAGGCCATAAAATTGCAAATCTTGATAACCATTTCACAATACACAGCTTCGATTAATCAAAGTTGATGAAAATGATGTTGCCTCAATTTGAAATAAATACCCCTAGGATTGGTAACTGAAGTATTTGCACTCTCTTTTTGCCTTTCTAGAATTTCTAGCTTACTGATTTAGCAAACCTTTGCCTGGCTTAAAGATGGATTTTTGACTAAGTTCGCATGTCTGATTTTTTGAGATGAACTCCCGTAGAGTACTCTCTAATAAGTCACTGTAGATCGACATGGTAAAAAACAATTATATTTGCATATTTACAAAATCATTTAGGATTTCTTTTCATCCAATTATAGTAGTTTCACCTTGACTTTATACTCAATCTTCATTTAAAAAAACTTTAATATGTTCCATTTATATTAAATTGCCCCTTTTTTATTTTCCACCTACTTCCTTTTATTACCTTATCTATTTGCATGACATATTGTCAAAAATAAATTCATTCTAGAAACAGATGGAAAGATGTAACTAGCTATCTACAAAAACCACGTGAAGCGAAATAATTAAAAAGAAAAAGCACTTCTTCGAAAAAAGTTAAGAAATAAATTATCTTAAAATTACAATAATCACAGTGAAAAGTTATGAACGACATTTATTGTCTACTAATGGACCGAAAACAAATTAGTTTCAAAATAATTATTTCGAACCACTTGAGAATTTACTAAAAAGATCCTTTTGGTTTACTAGTCAAAGAACAATGACTTTCGAATCAATATAATAGCATTCAACTATAACAATGCAAATTTGTCTTAACTAGTAACGTATTTATGTTATGCTTAGTTGCTTCTTTTGTGTAGAGAAGAAGAATGCATAGTTAGCGAGAGACAGCCGAATTACTGTTTAAAATTCGAAATTTTGCTCTACATTCTACTTTACGATGCCAATGTATGTCCAATTGTAATGTCTTAAAATAAATTGAAATTTAAATCTTGAAACTTTTATTGTGTTTAAATTACTTAAAAGAAATTTCACAAATGATAGAATTATCTTGATCGAATCTTCACTAACTCAAGATCTGCCTTACAGGCTCTTAATAAGGTTTCTCGAGTATGATCTTGAATATCATATCTTTTTTTAGTACAAATCCACTGCCTGCACAGAATATGTTTCCTACAATGGATCCCTGCTCATATGGATTTGGAATTTAATGAAATTGCAGATTCTTTGGGTAAAAATGTCAAAAGTCTGGATCGAACTGCCATTTCTACTTCTCTTGCAGATGCAAATGCCTTGGCAAAATCTAAACTTATGATTCCTTCTAAGATCAAAACTAATTACCAAATTATAGAACTCAATGTCTATAGAAAAACAGCTACTACTCTCTCAAAATTAAGGATGAAACCCTACAAAAAAATAGGAAAATTTCTGCTGAGGACGTTAAAAAATACCTAAAATGGGGCAAATACCGTGATGTACCCAGAAGACTTGCTACTCCACCACAATCACCAGACTTAAATCCTTTGAAAATTTGTGGAATTCTTTGATTTAAAAGTAAGAAAAAAAGAAGATTTCAAGCAAATCTGCACTTAAACAAGCTCTTATTGAAGAGTGGTCAAATATTTCCCCTACTGTTACAGAAAATTTAATTAAATCAATGCTAGCAAGATTACAAGCAGTAATAGATGCTAATGGAATGTATACTAAATATTAGTTATTTGAAATTTTCTAATATATCATATTTCTTTTGTATTCATGCGGGTGTGCAAATACTTTTTGACACGAGATATTTTAATTGTGTTGCAAAAAAAAATTGTTATTTATATTATTGTATTTTTTTCTGTTTAATTTAGGTGATTAAACTTATTCTACTTTGGCAATACCAATTTTTGTATTTCTTAATGCTTAATTTTTATGATTTGCAAGCAAAAAATGTAAGTGTAATGTAATACTTTTTGTACCCACTGTATAATTTCTATTTTCGCCGAGTACGCACTCTGAGCGAGCATATACTTGCTAACTGCAAACTATTGTCAGTGAAAAATCCCAATTACACAAATCTCATTAGTATTTTTTTTACAAGTGGATACCCGCGGTTTCATTCCCGTTAATTTAGCTTTTCCGTTCCTGAGGGATTTTCTGGATAAAAATCCTATATTCGATTCAGGATATATACATTCCAAACATCGATATACATACATATGCGATACTCTTTACCCCAACATAAATACCGAGGGTACCCGCGAGATGTTCACTAGTTTATAATGTTAGTGGGATTCATTTCAATTACTTGTTAGTTGTTATGCTTAAGTTAAATTTTCTGCGTATTATGCTTGTCATTAAGTTTTTTACGTAGCAAAAGTCAATAAAACCGAGTTATTAGTATTCTGTGTTTTTTTTTATCCAACTTATTGCAGCAACAATAGGGTTACATTCGCTGTCGCTGGCCGGATTGATGACACTGGCGGGCGGATTTGGCCCGCGGGTAGTTTGGAGACCCCTGGTCTAGACCATCCCTCGGAAGAGGATTTATACTCCAAGCTGGCAATTAACAAAGCCAATATTATTCGGGAGCCCCACGATATTTGATTCCCTTGTACTCTTCAGGAGATACGCCAACAACAACAGCCTTGATCTAATCAATTACTTCAATCGCAGTTCTAAAATAGAAACAGAATACGAATAAGCTGCTCAGTTGAAAATTGTTTGTATTATACCAAATCTAAATTATGCATGTTAATACTTGTTATTTAACTTCTTAATGTGTCTTACCTGTTATTTAACTTCTACATTTTCTTTTTGTTGTGCTAAATTAAATTTTTTTTATAAATGTGTACAATATTCTTGGATGTTACACTTTTGTTTCAATACTACTTTTTTAATTTTGTTTGAGAAACCTACTCATTTTATTTTTTAACATACACTTTGTAAAAATATGTTGCCCATGTATTTAAATCTTCGTGATTTTCTAAAAGTAGTATTTGTACTTTTTACGTGTTTGCCATATGACTCAGAGAAACTTATTGACCGTTGTTCAAAGAGTCAATAAGTTTCATCATTATTTCGATCAGACAATGTTGATCTTAGGTGGCGACGCAAACCTCTCTAAACACAAAATATAAGAAAATGACACCCTTTTCCTTTAGGCCAACAGAAATATTTTTAATCTACAGGTTAAACTTGATGACTGGTTAATCTACAGATTGTCCTATGATCCGTAAACCTATTGATCCGGATTTCTAGCCAAGATTCAAACTGAGCTTTATTAGTTTAAAATCATACTGAGTTGGATTTCCTAGCAAAAGGTGATTAGTTCGAAATTAAAATTCGCAATACTGAATAGAAAACATTTGTGTCTATATTAGGAATGGTCACATGATAAATCTGTGAGACAAGAATGTCCTTTCGTCGGGCTGGAAGAACAGGATAGGAAGAGGTTCCCAGATCCTTGGGGGAGTTCATTCAAAATTTCAGTGGCCCAACTTCCCCACATCATTCTAATAATTGCAAAAGGGGCGTCTTAATTGTAGCACAATGATGTGGTAAAGTGATTTTATTTTCTTATCCAACCTGGTCGACAGAAACATCTTGACTAAGTCCATGATCGGGTGTTTTTGAAGAAGGAGGGAAACCCGTACCCCATCTCACCCGTAGGTAGAAACTTGGCTCCGTGACGCTGAAGGAGGAGGGCAGTGTCTTCAGTAAGATAGAGCACTACTTCTTTAGGGGTACTACCCCGCATTTGCGTATCGTATGGGGGAAAAACCCGGAAAATTCCCATCCAGGTAGTCGAACCCACAAGGCAAGATGCTGCACATCACAAATGCCGCCATCATGTTTTTTTTTTTTTTGAAGCAGAGTCTACAACAATGCCACCAGCGGATTGAATCTTCGCCTTAATGCTCACTGGCGGGCTTGTGGTCACCACTGAGCCACGTTGGGCTGGTAAAATGTAATAGTAGTTAAGAACCGTCATTTTACTCTTTCACATAAAGTACTTAAAACAAAGTTGAGATTACATTATACTTCCATTGCAACAAATTATTAACTAAGATAATTTCTGTCAAGATATATTAGTCAAATTGTTACAAACTGATAAATGAGAAATATTCTTGCTAAACACACAGAAATGGTAGTGTTTTCCAATCTTCACCCTATGCTAGTATTAAAGACAGTGGCGATAAAATTTGATTTTTACTTAATAATTATTTGGAATGGATATTGATCCAAATCAAATGGCTGCACAACTGGAATAATAACGCCTTTACTAGCAGGCCTCAATTATGCAGTCAAGCTAATACTCAATCTGATGTGTATTTACCGTTATAGAAGCGGTAAATTCACATCCAAAATTCGAAAACAAACAATTTTAAATTAAAATAATTTGTAAACAACCGAAATACTTAATTAGCGTTTTAGCTGCTCTCTGTAACAGTTTTTACATTCTGTCGGCTTGAGGCCTATTTTTAAACATTTACTAAAATAGCCCTGAAGCCGACTTTTAAGGCTATTTTAATAAATGTTTAAAAATATTTTTCCTTTTATTTTTATTTAACACCTGGAACATTAATACAGAGAGCTTCAAGGGCGGAAGATTTTAAATGGTTAATAAGGATTCTTAATATGGACTATGCGTACACCAATGAGAGTAATTTACCTAAAAACGGGATTTCCCATGAATCATCTCCTTGACATATTCTTTTCATAACGCATAAATAAAAACGTTATTATGTCATATTTTTCTTCATTAAAAAGTTCTTCGGGTGACCTTTTTAAAAAATGAAACCAAACGTGAAATCAGACAAAAATATATCAGAAAAATTTCCATTTGCCCTAAAAATGTGCAGCGGCATGGGCAAAGTTGAGCACTTCGCATGCACACCGCAGTTTACCACTCATCAACTTTTACAGGATGATAGTGAAAAAAGAAAAATGAGACACAGGTGTCCACTGAAAATAACCGGAAAAAAGAACTGGGTCATAGGCTAGCCAAAGGGCCCCGTTTCATGTCCGGGAAAACTCCTTATCAAAACCATTAAGTATCTCAGGGGTGGATTATGTATAATGATACATATTTCATTCTTGTTGGAGGCGCCCCTGAAAGGGACGAACTCAAATACGGTGAGAGGAACGTTAAGAGATGTGAAGTACAGATATCACGAAAGGTTACGTGTAATGTGTTGCACTGTAACCTGAAGCTGGATTTGCCAGTAATTATAAAAACATTTTCCTCTGCAGTTCGTAAGCGGCGTAAGTAAAAGGAAAAATTGCGGTGGGAAATACTTTCATGTATAAATTCTAGATTAGCTTTCGTTTCTTTCCCTCTTGGAAGGGAAATCGTTGGGTAGAAATGGAAACTGGGTGTAGAATAGCATAAATTTAGGTCATATATAATCACTAAAGACATCATTCTCAAATATTTATTGTCCTTATCTGTCAAAGGCATTATGAGTTAAGTGATTCTAAAAATTCTTCTTCTACAGCCCAACCCCCAAGGCCGTCTGCCTACTAGCAGTTTTTCAAGACAAGCGATGTTTCCTTTTTTTTTTTATGGGGTAAGGTTGTCAGTCCTACTATGCCCAACGCTCTACAAATATATTTGGCATGGACCTACGGTTTAAAGTGTATTCCTTAAAAGTTCTTCAGATTATATAATTACAGAATTTGGAAAATTTTTCAAATTATTAAAAAATAATAATTATATTTTAATACATTTGTCAAGAAACTTTTTATTAATGTGAGTAACAAATTGTGAATATATAATTGTTTCAATTTGTTTTTTGATAAATCTAATATTACGCATATGAATAGTTTGTAATAATAATTAAAATAATGTGGAAATGTAACGGGGCCTGATGGCCGAGTGATTGGAGAGCTCTCTTGCAGCATGTTTCGGGTTCGAGTCCTGGCGATGCCATGGATGTTTGTAAGGGGTTCGAATCCACTTTAAACCATAGGTCCCAGCCTATTATGGCTGTGGAGCATTGGGCGTAGTGCTAACACCCTACCCCGTAAAAAGAAAAACTCTCGTCTAGAAATCAGCCATTAGGCAGATGCCTTGGCCCGCCATGGGCCTGTTGCGCCAAATGATGGTGATGATAATGATAAATGTACTAGCAATATCTAGCTACAATTATTAAATAGATAGTTCTTTTCTACCTCGATATACAATAATTCATATTTTCATTATTTCAGTAATCCGCTTTAAACCGTAGGTCCCAGTCTAGTATGGCTATAGAGCATAAGAAAAAGTATAATATTTATAATTTTGCCGTATTTTCACAATTTAAAAACACAAATACTAATTTATTTTAAAAAGTGTAAAATATTTTAGCTAATTTATACGAATCAAATTCTCAGCTAATGGAAAACAATTTAACGTTAAGAAAAGATGAAATTTTTTTTTTAAAAAATCAAGAGTTTTCTTGCATACGGAATTAAGCATTCCAACGTAATTGCTGTAAGACACTGACAGAATTTGGGTCAAGAGCCATTTCATCTTCCGTAAGCGATCTTATATTTTGAGCACCGACACACTTTATATCAAGAAGTCGAATTTTTAATAACAGTCTTTTTAAAAATTTATGAGTTTTCATAAGTGGAAATGACTGGACCACCCTGCTGCTAAAGAAAAAAAATATATCCGTTTAAAGGGAGTTGGTTATAAATTTTACCACCCTGTTATTTGCTGCCTACATGCATCACAAACCTCTTCGTTTAGATCTTTATCTCATTTTTAGTTTAAAGGACTTAAAATTAGGGTAGACAATTTTTACGATCGGGTAGCTGTCAAAAATCCGATTAGGAGAATGCGTGATTTAGTGCCAGATCAAAGGAAAGGTGGGGTCTTTATACCTCCTCTCCTTTTTTCGAATGTTGAGTGAAAAATGATGGAATAAGGCGTGACGTAATAGTCTGGATGTGTTGCCACATTCGATGAAATGGATGAACCTTCTGAACTCGCTGGTTTACTGATTCATTCCTCCTCAAACCCTGAGGAGGAATGAATTTGTAATTACCAGCTTTGCGATTTTGCGTTGGATGAAGATGTTCTAAGAGACGTGAACTATGTCCTACGTAAAGTTTTGTTTATGAATTTTATGCATAGCATGTACTGAAATACATTAATTATTGTTACATTGTTTTGTTTCTTATGCAACTCGTTAAATAGGTGTTTTATTTGTTTGTTGCATTGTTTTGTTATTCTGAGAGTTCTAATAAAAAATGAATCCTTGTGTGAGGAATAAAAAAAGATCAGTGTTAACAATTACGCATAAACAAGTAATATAAAAAAATGCAAGTCAATTCCTACTTTTTTTTTCACTATATTGCAGAAAGTCCTTTATAAGTAATTTTCATTCATTTTTTAAGTTTATCTGGCGCCATCTATTGGTAGATACATGCAATTTATATCAAAAAAATATAATTAATTAATTAAATTTTTTAATAAATGTATTAATATTTGAAAATATTAACATCAAAGCTGTCATCTACTACACAAGTTAAAAAAACTTTAATGGAGTGGACGAATAAAAAATATTTTATGAACGATTGAAAATTTGAACAAGATATATAGGGAGAGTGTGAGCTAATAGAAGGAATTGAAAAAATCAAATATCAATTTGAATTTTTCTAAACTAAACTGTTTTCATTAAAATTTCTGAAATTACAGTTATCCATGGACTGCCAGGACTCAAACCCTAAACCTGCGACACAGAGCGCCGGAGCGCTAGTCACTCGGCCATCAAGCATCCCCACCGTAGAATTACTTTTGCAGATTTTTTTTTTTTACCAAGAATAAAAGACATATAGAAAGAGAAAAGAAAGGCAAAAATATTTAAAAATTAAAATCAGCCTATTATTTACTTTTTTATATGTAAAAATTAAGTTCCCATATAATATTACAAAAATACATAAAAATATGTTTTATATTGGGCATCGTTTAAAGTTTTGCATTTATAATATTTTATATTACTCATTGTTTGATTGTTTAAAGTTTTCAATTTACAAAATGTTTTATATTTAACACTGTTTAATTGTTTAAAGTTTTGAATTTACAATGTGTTTTACACATGGCATTTCTCAAGCATATATTAAGCAAAGGATATAGAGCAGGAGTTTGAGGTAATTACTTTTAACGTTTCGCTAATTAAAAACACATCCCATTCTTATTCTAAACTAAGGCACTGAAAACTCAAAAACTTGTTTTGGGTGTTAAAAGAAGAAAAACAAAAAATGTCAGAAAAAAGTTTTGGGTTCAAATTTTCATCAAAAATGACGAGATTTTAAAAATTAAGGCGTAACTATTTATTCTCAACTTTATCTTAGATTAATTACGTTATTTGCATGCATGACATTGTCTCGCTGTTTTGTAGAATTTAATCAAAATTATAAATATGATTATTTCATGATGAAAAACTTAAATTTTTACATGATTGAAATAGAACTTAAAATTTCCTCTATTGAGAAATTGTAGAATAAAAATAGATTTAAAATTTGAAAGCTGTCAAAAACATATCCAAAAACAACCTTGGGTTCGCCGTTTTTTGCTTCACGGATCTCTTTGCCATTGAAATGAAGACCCTTTAACCCCCCATCTCAAAATAATATTCTTAAATGTGTTAAATAAATTCGCTAATACATTAAATAATAAGTATTTCAGTTATGCTAAAAAATACGATATAGTGTGTCTAATCCTCCTCTGGTACTTGGTGCCGCAGGTTTCGGGTTCAAGTACCAGCGATACCATGGATATTTGTAGTGGTTCGAATTCATTTTAAGCCGTAAGTTCCGGTTTAATATGACTGTAGAGAGTAGGGTTGACAATCCTACTGCATAAAAAAAAAGAAAACATCTCCTGTATCGAAATCTGCAAGTAGGCCTTGGCCCATCATGGAGCTGTTACGCCATGAAGAACAAAAAGTATCTAATCCCTCAGTATCCTGCAGTCCAGGACGGACATCCCATGAGTGAGTAATCTACTCATGGATGGAGGGAAGTGGTGGTAGCGTCTATTGGGATGAAGCACCCGTATGTTGAAGTCTGACTTGACTCAGTGTCGCTGAAGAAGGAGGGCATAGTCTACGAATATTTTAGGGAACTATCCGCATGTGATACTATATGGGAGAAAACCCGGTAAACTTCCCACAAGGCAGTCGCACTAACGAGGCAAGATGTTGATCATCACAAACGCCATCAAGTCTCGTCTTTTTGAAACAATATCTACAACAGAACCGTCAGTGGATTGAACCTCCGTCCTAATGTTCACCAGCGGCGCGTGTTGCTACTCAGCCACGATTTGGGCCCAACTATCATTATAGGTATTATCAACAGCCACTGTGGGGAACACGAGATTCTTGAGTAGAAATAATAATAACAATAATTCAGATTTATTCCTATGCTTAGCAAATAGAATAAATATTATAAATCTGACTAATTTATTTTCAGAAACAAATATATAGATGTACTTTAACTCATCGATACAGTAATGTAAAAATCTACTTGAAAAGAAATTACTGATCAAATCATCTGAAATTACTGTAAACGCTAAACTGTCATTTCAATTGCTGTTTACTTTAATCTTTCTTGAGTTATTTCCGGGATTTATTTTGATGTGACATACACACAAAAAACGTCAAAAAAATTAATGGTATTTTTTTTTTAAATAAGAGAATTTTCTATTTTCTTTTCTGCATTTTATTTGCCTCTCTTGTTCTTTCCATTTCTTCAGCAAAGACGAAAGTAGGGGACTGGGTGAAGGTCGAGCAATGACCCTGAAACTGAATGGAAGAAATGAGGTCAGGCGGACTAGAGACAATTTTTTTCGCTCATCTTTTTTCATCGCTGGAAAGACTTCCGCTGAGCGGAAGAAAAGCAAAAATAAAAACTTCGCCATATGTGAAAAAAGGCGATGATATCACGCTGTGTTCCATTTTTTAGTAGACGTATTAAGAGAACTTTTTCGGAATCAGAATTTTCGGTCATCTGTAGAATTTTGATGGTAAGATAAATTCTAAAAGTGAATATACTAATAGTGAAACGCTTTACATAGCAAATAGTCAGTATCATCAGAATACAGATTATGTTGAAAAACTTTCTATTCATGACTTGCAACTTACCTTTTTACGAGTTGCATATAATTTCCCTTTATCAGCAGTTTAACAGTAAAATAAGTGAAAAAAAAAAAATTTACGA
This sequence comes from Caerostris extrusa, assembly GCA_021605095.1. NCBI lineage: Eukaryota > Metazoa > Arthropoda > Arachnida > Araneae > Araneidae > Caerostris > Caerostris extrusa. The sequence continues at coordinate 165,249 of BPLR01017523.1, forward strand.
TAAATTATTTAACAATGTAAAAGATTGAATTAAAAGAAACATGGGATGGTTAGAGCCTAGAAAGTTTAAATTTTATATACAAAAATTTAATTTATTTTTCCATCAAGAATTTTTTTAATTATTTATTGTACATTTTTATTTGTAGCAAAATAACGGACGGTCTCAATGATGATCGAATGTGATGGTATTATCTGTCAAGCAACGATTCGTACTATGAAATCCTCTAGTGTCTCCTCAGGCATCTCATAAAAGAGTTATATGTGTCTTCTCCCCCTTCAAAAAAGCCGCCTGATGGCCAATTGGCTAGCGCTCTGGCCATTAGTACCAAAGGGTTCAGATTCGAATCCTGCTGGCGGTGGCATGGATGTTTTGTTGGTGATTCTGAGTCCACGTTAAACTGTAGGTCCGGATCTAATTAGCTTAAAGTGTTAAAAAAAAAAAAAAAAAGAGACAATAGAGCCATAAATCAAACCAAAAAAAGTCTAAAGAATTGCAGCCCTGGAATAGTGGAGACCAAGCAACGATGGCAGTTTTTGTTTCTTATTATATGCAACTGTGGAATACGTAACCATAGAGCTGGTTACAAATTGAGATGAAAAATATTATGAATGAATCACGCGTTCTGCTGCAGTGTGACCCGGCACACCCTTCATAAGTATTTTCGGGATTATCCCCGACTAAACATGGTTCGCGATATCAAGTTCGATGGTAGTTTTTGCACCTCTTACAGCCTACACTAAGGTGGGGAACCTTACAATACATACGGCCACAAACACTAAGGCGGAAACCTTAGTGTTTCTGGTCACTTAGGGTATAAATGCCAATAAACTCTGTACACAAAAATCCGAACTCACAAGAAGATTAAAATGGCAATCACGATGATAAAAATACGGAAATTTGAGTTCAACTTAACGGATTTTGAGTTCACACCTTTTTACTGACTTCAAAAATAACTGCATCCCATATCAAGTTATGTTTGGGGAAAACATTTGAGAAAACTATAGACATAAATGGAAATCACTTTTTTTATTTTTTCTTAAAAATTATGAAATTTTATTAGATTTATTAAATTTTACTAAAAATTAGGGAACAACTTGTCACTCAAATATGACAGCAGATCAGTGTCATGTATAATGATACATTATGAAATTACGATTGTCTATTCGACCTTTATAGGGCGAAACAATTACATGTGGAATATGGATTACACCATGAGTTGTTCCATAATAATTGGTGATAAGGCACGAGCTGAGAAATGTCTACTCAATGAGAAGGGTGAGAAGCTGACTCCCCTCTAGAAGATTTTCTTAAAGGGAGGTTTTTTGGAGAAGCAAGAGTGTTCTGTGACGAGTCCACAAAAAGGTGTTTTTCACTGAAGTGATAGAACAGGCCAAGAAGTTTCAACCTGTTTTCAAAGTGAGCCTTGTGGTTTTGCGTGCATCACGCCGTGTGATAATTAAGGTCTGCTACAGACCACGTGTTTTTTAAGATTCGACGTAGGCTCGAGGAACTCCGCCCTTGGAGAGAACTGCATTTTGAATCAAATTTAAATCTTTAATTTTCTTTTTTTGTAAATAATAATTTGTATTAACCCAGAATTTTGTACACACGCACATTATATATATATATGTATGTAGTATATAATGATTGTAAATAAAAATCAAAGTGTCCCCATGAATCTGAAAGTGGCCCTCTGCTTTGAAGCCATTATAGGTCAAGACGTTATAACATATATCTCAATTAGTCAATATTTAATTAATCAATCTGGAACAACCCAGTCGATAACACTTTGGAATTCCAATTTAGGAAAACCTTGACAAAGCAAATCCGAACTGAAAGTTCTCATTGTCCCATGCTTGTTATGATAAGGACAATAAGTCCAAGACAAAAAAAATCTTTTCGTTGAAGATTCGAGTAGAAGAGGTGGGGATTCAGAAGATAAAGATAACAAAACAATTTAGTAAACTTCTTGTTTGCATAATTAAATCACCAACCTGCATAAGTTGAGCATACAGCTTGAAATTATTTAATTATGCAACCAAATAACTTGCTAATTGTATTTAGAAATTAAAAACAACAAAACAAAAAGGGAAAAAAAAAAAACGGTTCATGGAAATTATTTGTGACTGCTTGAGGCCACTTTCAGATTCATGAGGGACACTTTGATTTTTATTTCAATCATTATATACTACATATATGTATAT